>JAEOAD010001338.1:0-31940 GCA_036365145.1 Orientallactaga sibirica | reverse complement strand
TTTGTCAATGAAGATGTTTGTTTTCTAAACAAACTATGTTAGAAATGAAGCTTAATCTACTAAGTTGTATATCGTAAGTGAGATTTCAGCAACTAGGATCGCTTGAACTTGCTGCACTCAAAACTCTTTGTAGGAAAGCAACTCATTCCGAGAAAAGAAATAGCTTATTTCACACAGTACAGTGTTCGCAATGAAGATGTTTGTTTTCTAAAGAATCTACTTTAAAAATGAGGCGTAAATAGTAAGTTGTACCTCTTGTTAGATTACACCAACTAGGAAAGTTTGAAGTTGCTTCACTGAAGACTTTTTGTAGGAAAGTGTGGTAGTTTGAATATGTCCCCAATATATTCAGTGTTTTATTAGTTATAGTTTGATCTGCAATCACCTTACTAGAGGCAATGTCACTGGGGGCAGGTCTTAAGATGTTAATGGTGGGTTTGAGATTCCATTGTAAAGATATGCAAATGTGCCTAGCAGGAGTTCCTGAAGTGTGCTGTGTGACCTTTTGGCTGTAGTTTTGCTCTGTGTGATGTGGTGGCTGGTTGGTTCGTTTTGTTTCTCTCTCTGCTTGCCCTGTGAAGAGCAGGCCCCTTCTTCTGCCATTATGGAACTTCCCCAGGATCTGTAAGCTTCAATAAATAATATCCCTTCCTCCATAACTGTGCCCGGTCTGGAAGTTCATCTCAGCGAACCTGAAGCTGTCTGTTACAGAAAGGAACTCATTCCAAGAACAGAACTAGCTTATTTCACACAGTACTGTGTTTGGCAATGAAGATGTTCATTTTCTAAAGAAACTACTTTAGAAATGAGGCGAAGTTAGTAAGTTGTACATCTTCTTAGATTACACCAACCAGAAAAGTTTTAACTTGCTGCACTCAGCACTCTTTGTAGAAAAGAGCTCATTCTGAGAACAGGACTAGCTTATTTCACACATTGCAGAGTTTGGCAATGAAGATGTTTGTTTTCTAAACAAACTACATTAGAAATGAAGAGAATCTACTAAGTTGTACATCTTGTTAGATTATACCAACTAGGAAAGTTTGAACTTCTTGCACTCAACACTCTTTTGTAGGAAAGCAACTCATTCTGAGAACAAAACAAGCTTATTTCACACAGTACAGAGTTTGGCAATGAAGATGTTTGTTTTCAAAAAAACTACGTAAGAAATGAAGCGAATCTAGTAAGTTGTACTTCTTGTTAGATTACACGAACTAGAAATTTTGAATTTGCTGCACTCAACACTCTTTGTAGGAAAGCAACTCATTCCGAGAACAGAACTAGCTTATTTCACACATTACAGTGTTGGGCAATGATGACGTTTGTTTTGTAAAGAAACTACATTAGAAACGAGGTGAAGTTAGTAAGTTGTAAATCTTGTGAGAATACACCGACCAGAAAAGTTTGAACTTCCTGCACTGCAGACTATTTGTAAGAAAGCAACTCATTCCGAGAACAGAACTAGGTTATTTCACACAGTACTGTGTTCAACAATGAAGATGTTTGTTTTCTAAAAACTACTTTAGAAATGAGGCGAAGTTAGTACGTTGTACATCTTGTGAGATTACACCAACTAGGAATGTTTGAACTTGCTGCACTCAACACTCTTTAGGAAAGCAACCCATTCCGAGAACAGAACTAGCTTATTTCACACAGTACAGTGTTTGGCAATTAAGATATTTGTTTTCTACAGACACTTCAATAGCATTGAGGAAAAGTTAATAAGTTGTACGTCTTGTTAGATTCCATCAACTAGAACCGTTTGAACTTGCTGCACTGAAGCCTATTTGTAGGAAAGCAACTCATTCCAAAAGCAGAACTAGCTTATTTCACACAATACTGTGTTCGGCAATGAAGATGTTTGATTTCTAAAGAAAATGCTTTAGAAATGAGGTGAAGTTAGTAAATTGTACATCTGGTGAGATTACACTAACTAGGAATGGTGGAACTGCTGCGCTGAACACTCTTTCTAGGAAAGCAACTCATTCTGAGAACAGAACTAGCTTATTTCACAAAGTACGTGTAACGGCAATGAAGATGTTTCTATTCTAAACAAACTACTTTAAGAATGAAGCAAATCTAATAAGTTGTACGTCGTGTTAGATGATACAAACAAGGAGACTTTGAAGTTGCTGCACTGAAGCCTCTGTGCAAGAAAGCAACTCATTCCAATAACAGAACTGTCTTATTTCTCACAGTACAGTGTTCACCAATGAAGATTTTTTTCTAAACAAACTACGTTAAAAAAGAAGCGTATCTAGTAAGTTGTACATGTTGGTAGATTACACCAACTAGGAACGATTGAACTTGCTGCACTCAACACTCTTTGTAGGAAAGCAACTCATTCCGAGAACAGAAATAGCTTATTTCACACAGTACAGTGTTCAGCAATGAAGATGTTTGTTTTCTAAACAAACTACTTTAGAAACAAGTGAATCTACTAAGTTGTATGTGTTGGTAGATTACACCAACTAGGAAAGTTTGAACTTGCTGCACTCAACAATCTCTGTAGGAAAGCAACTCATTCTGAGAACAGAACTAGCTTATTTCACAAAGTACAGAGTTTGGCAGTGAAGATGTTTGTTTACTAAACAAACTATGTTAGAAATGATGCACATCTACTAAGTCATACATCTTGTTAGATTACACCAACTAGGAAAGTTTGAACTTGCTTCACTGAAGACTCTTTGCAGGAAAGGAACTAATTCCAAGAACAGAACTAGCTTAGTTCACACACTACACTGTTCGGCATGAAGGTGTTTGCTTTTAAGCAAACTACTTTAGAAATGAAACGAATCTGCTAAGTTGTCCATCTTGTTAGATTACACAAACCAGGAAAGTTTCAACTTGCTGCACTCAACCGTCTTCACAGGAAAGCAACTCATTCCGAGAACAGAGCTGGCTTATTTTACACAGTGCACTGTTCAGCAATGAAAGTGTTTGTTTTCTAAGCAAACTACTTTAAAAATGAAACGATTCTACTAAGTTGTGCATCTTCTGAGATAACAACAACCAGGAAAGTTTAATCTTGCTACACTAAACCGTTTTTGTAGGAAAGCAACTCATTCCGAAAACAGAACTAGCTTACTTCACACACTATAGTGTTTGGACATGAAGGTGTTTGTTTTCTAAGCAAACTACATTAGAAATGAAACGAATCTACACCCTTGTGGATCCTGTTAGATTAAACAAACCAGGAAAGTTTCAACTTACTGCACTCAACTGTCTTCGCTGGAAAGCAACTCATTCCGAGAACAGAACTAACTTACTTGACACAGTACAGTGTTCCGGAATGAAGGTGTTTGTTTTCTAAGCAAACTACTTTAGAAATGAAACGAATCTACTAAGTTGTGCATCTTCTTAGACTACACAAACCAGGAAAGTTTCAAATTGCTGCAGTCAATCGTCTTCTTAGGAAAGCAACTCATTCCGAGAACAAAACTAGTTTACTTCACACACTACAGTGTTCGGACCTGAAGGTGTTTGTTTTCTAAGCAAACTACTTTATAAATGAAATGAATCTACTAAGTTGTGCATCTTTTAGATTACACAAACCAGGAAGTTTCAACTAGATGCACTCAACCGTCTTCATAGGGAAGCAACTCATTCTGAGAAACTGAACTAGCTTAATTCACACACTACAGTGTTCAGACATGAAGGTGTTTGTTTTTGAAGCAAACCACTTTAGAAATGAAACGATTCTACTAACTTGTGCATCTTGTTAGATTACCCAAACCAGGAAAGTGTCAACTTCCTGCACTCAAACGCGTTAGTAGGAAAGCAACCCACTCTGAGAACTGACCTAGCTTACTTCCCACACTACATTGTTCCCCAATGAAGGTGTTTGTTTTCTTAGCAAACTGCTTTAGAAATGAAATGAATCTACTAAGGTGTGCAACTTGTTAGATTACACAAACCAGGAAAGTTTCAACATGCTGCACTCAATGGTCTTCAGAGGAAAGCAACTCATTCTGAGAACAGAACTAGCTTATTTCACACAGTACATTGTTCGGCAATGAAGTTGTCTGTTTTCTAAGCAAACTATTTAGAAATGACATGATTCAACTAAGTTGTGCATCTTGTTAGATTACACCAACCAGGAAAGTTTCAACTTGCTGCATTCAACCGTCTTCATAGGGAAGCAACTCATTCCGAGAACTGAACTAGCTTACTTCACACACTACAGTGTTCGAACATGAAGGTGTTTGTTTTCTAAGCAAACTACTTTAGAAATGAAATGAATCTACTAAGTTGTGCTTCTTGTTAGATTACACAAACCAGGAAAGTTTCAACTTGCTGCACTCAACCGTCTTCATAGGAAAGCAACTCATTCAGAGAACAGAACTAGCTTACTTCACACACTAGTGTTCCACAATGAAGGTGATTGTTTTCTAAGCAAACTACTTTAGAAATGAAGCAAATCTACTGAGTTGTGCATCTTGTTAGAATACACAAACCAGGAAAGTTTCAATTTGCTGCACTGAACCGTCGTCAGAGGGAAAGCAACTCATTCTGAGAAGAGAACTAGCTTATTTCACACAGTACAGTGTTCAGGAATGAAGGTGTTTGTGTTGTAAGCAAACTACTTTAGAAATGAAATGAAGATACTAAGTTGTGCATCTTGTTAGATTACACAAACCAGGAAAGTTTCAACTTGCTGCACTCAAACGTCTTCTCAGGAAAGCAACTCATTCCGAGAATAGAAGTAGCTTATTTCACACAGTACAGTGTTCGCAATGACGGTGTGTGTTTTCTAAGCAAGCTACTTTAGAAATGAAACGAATCTACTAAGTTGTGCATCTTGTTTGATTTCATAAACCAGGAAAGTTTCACCTTTGTGCACTCAACCGTCTTTGTAGGAAAGCAACTCATTCCGAACAGAACTAGCTTATTTCACACAATATACTGTTTGGTAATGAAGGTGTTTGTTTTCTAAGCAAACTACTTTAGAAATGAAATGATTCTACAAAGTTGTGCATCTTGTTAGATTACACAAACAAGGAAAGGTCCAACTTGCTTCACTGAACCATCTTCGTAGGAAAGAAACTCATTCCGAGAACAGAACTAGCTTACTTCACACACTACAGTGTTCGGCCATGAAGTTGTTTGTTTTCTAAGCAAACTACTTTAGAAATGAAACGATTCTACTAACATGTGCATCTTGTTAGATTACCCAAACCAAGAAAGTGTCAACTTCCTGCACTCAACCGCCTTCGTAGGAAAGCAACCCATTCCGAGAACAAAAATAGCTTACTTCACACACTACAGTGTTCGGACATGAAGGTGTTTGTTTTCTAAGCAAACTACTTTAGAAATGAAATGAATCTACTAAGTTATGCATCTTGTTCGATTACACCAACAATGAAAGTTTCAAGTTGCTGCCCTCAACCATCTTCGTAGGAAAGCAACTCATTCTGAGAACAGAACTAGCTTATTTCACACAGTACATTGTTTGGCAATGAAGGTGTTTGTTTTCTAAGCAAACTACTTTAGAAATGAAACCAAACTACTAAGTTGTGCATCTTGTTAGATTGCACACAAGGAAAGTTTCAACTTGCTGCACTCAACCGTCTTCGTGAGGGAAAGCAACTCATTCCGAGAACAGAACTAGCTTACGCCACACGCTACAGTGTTCCGCAATGAAGGTGTTTGTTTTCTAAGCAAACTACTTTAGAAATGAAATGATTCTACTAAGTTGTGCATTTTGTTAGATTACACCAACGTGGAAAGTTTCAACTTGCTGCACTCAACCGTCTTCATAGGAAAGCAACTCATTCCGAGCACAGAACTAGCTTATTTCACACAGTACATTGTTTGGCAATGAAGGTGTTTGTTTTCTAAGTAAACGACTTTAGAAATGAAATTCTTCTACTAAGTTGTGCATCTTGTTAGATTACACAAACCAGGAAAGCTTCAACTTGCTTCACTGAACCATCTTCATAGGAAAGAAACTCATTCCGAGAACAGAACTAGCTTACTTCACACACTACAGTGTTCGCCATGAAGGTGTTTGTTTTCTAAGCAAACTACTTTAGAAATGAAATGATTCTACTAACTTGTGCATTTTGTTAGATTACACCAACGTGGAAAGTTTCAACTTGCTGCACTCAACTGTCATGTAGAAAGCAACTCATTCTGAGAACAGAACTAGCTTATTTCAAACAGTACACTGTTTGGTAATGAAGGTGTTTGTTTTCTAAGCAAACTACTTTAGAAATGAAAGGAATCTACAAAGTTGTGCATCTTGTTTGATTACAAAAACCAGAAAAGTTTCAACTTGCTGCACTCAATCGTCTTCTTAAGAAAGCAACTCATTCTGAGAACAGAACTAGCTTATTTCACACAGAACACTGTTCGGCCATAAAGGTTTTTGTTTTTCTAAGCAAATTACCTTAGAAATGAAACGAAGGTAATAAGTTGTGCAACTTGTTAGATTACACAAACTAGGAAATTTTCAACTTGCTGCACTCAACTGTCTTCGTAGGAAAGCAACTCATTCTGAGAACAGAACTAGCTTATTTCAAACAGTACACTGTTCGGTAATGAAGGTGTTTGTTTTCTAAGCAAACTACTTTAGAAATGAAAGGAATCTACAAAGTTGTGCATCTTGTTTGATTACAAAACCAGAAAAGTTTCAACTTGCTGCACTCAATCGTCTTCTTAAGAAATCAACTCATTCTGAGAACAGAACTAGCTTATTTCACACAGAACACTGTTTGCCAATGAAAGTGTTTGTTTTCTAAGCCAACCACTTTAGAAATGAAACCAATCTACAAAGTTGTGCGACTTGTTCAATTACACAAACCAGGAAAGTTTCAACTAGCTGTACTCAAACGTGTTCGTAGGGAAAGCAACTCATTCTGAGAAGAGAACTAGCTGACTTCACACACTATATTGTTCCGTAATGAAGGTGTTTGTTTTCTTAGCAAACTACTTTAGAAATGAAACTAATCAACTAAGTTGTGCATCTTGTTAGATTACACAAACCAGGAAAGATTCAACTTGCTGCATTCAACTGTCTTCGTAGGAAAGCAAGTCATTCTAACAATAGAACTGGCTTACTTCACACACTACAGTGTTCTGCAATGAAGGTGTTTGCTTTCTAACCAAACTACTTTAGAAATGAAACGATTCTACTAAGTTGTGGAACTTGTTAGATTACACAAACCAGGAAAGTTTCAACTAGCTGCACTCAACCGCTCTCGTATGAAAGCAACTCATTCCGAGAACAGAACTAGCTCATTTCACACAGTACATTGTTCGCAATGAAAGTGTTTGTTTTCTAGTCAAACTACTATAGAACTGAAATGAATCTACTATGTTGTGCAACCTGTTAGATTACACAAACCAGGAAAGTTTCAACTTGCTAGACTCAACTGTCTTCGTAGGAAAACTAGTCATTCTGACAATAGGACTAGCTTACTTCAGACACTACAGTATTCCGTAATGAAGGTGTTTGTTTTCTAAGCAAACTGCTTTCGAAATGAAACGAATCTACTAAGTCATGCACCTTGTTAGATTACACAAACCAGAAAAGGTTCAACTTACTGAACTCAACCGTCTTCGTAGGAAAGCAACTCATTCCGAGAACAGAATTAGCTTACTTCACACACTACCGTATTCCACAGTGAAGGTGTTTGTTTTCTAAGCAAACTACTTTAGAAATGAAAACAATCTACTAAGTTTTGCAACTTGTTAGATTACAAAAACCAGGAAAGTTTCAACTAGCTGCACTCAACCGTCTTCATAGGAAAACAACTCATTCCGAGAACAGAACTAGCTTACTTCACACATTACAGTTTTTGGCAATGAAGGTGTTTCTTTTCTAAGCAAACTACTTTAGAAATAAAACCATTCTACTAAGTTGTGCAACTTCTCAGATTACACAAACCAGGAAAGTTTCAACTTGCTGCAATCAACCATCTTCGTAGGAAAGCAACTCAGAGAACAGATCTAGCTTACTTCACACATTACAGTGTTCAGAAATGAAGGTGTTTGTTTTCTAAGGAAACTACTTTAGAAATGAAACGAGTCTACTAAGTTGTGCAAATTATTAGATTACACAAACGAGGAAAGTTTCAACTTGCTGCACTTATCCGTCCTGGTAGGAAAGCAACTCATTCCGAGAACAGAATTAGCTTACTTCACACACTGCAGTATTCCGCACGAAGGTGTTTGTTTTCTAAGCAAACTACTTTAGTGTCGCCAACCAGTCAGGACACTAATGACACACGCACCACTCTTGTTGCTTGCTTGGACGGAAGAAATTTATTACAGGAAATAGCACAGCTTATATACCCAATGGAGTCCAATCATAACATAGTTGCTAGGCGAGAAACCTAACTTGCCTGAAGCCGATATGTTGATGCAATGAGGATATGCCTCCTAGCCAATCACAATAACATCCTGTTTACTGACAAGACTCGAGCTCAACGCCCTTAGGCAAGGTGCCACCCGCCATCTTGACAGGGCAACGTGGATGGTGCGGCCTCGGACGCCACCCACCACATCTCCCCCTTTTTGTTTATAAACAGCAATTAGCTCCCAAATGCAGTGTCTAAATAGACAGAGGGCATTAACCAACTGGCGGGAACAGTGGTCTGATTCCTCTAAAGTTTTGACATCTTTTGTAGATGGGAGGCAAAATTAACAAGGATGCCAACTTCCATGCTAATCAGACATGTTCCTCAAGGAAGTCAGAAGCAGTCTAAAATGACTTTGCTTTGCAGTGCTTGCCTCGCACCCAGCTTGGTACCCATTCCCAGTGACAACTGAGACGCACAGGTCTGACACCTCATGCGGTTCCCAAAGGAGAGGAGCTGCATGGATCCATTAAGGGTCTAGCAAATTAATCCACACTTGAGAAGAACCCATATTGATGGCTATAAGCGTTCTTGAATTTGGCGTTGGCGTGTCTTGCATAGGCACCAGATACAACAGGCTGATACAACACATAGCAAGTCGCCTAAAGCAAGAAAACCAAACCAATTTTTCCCCCAATTAATCACAGATTGAAAGACAGAGACAATTTGCATTACAGAAGCAACCTCTACACGGGTACTATTAATAGCAATTATTTGACCCCTTAACGTCCTAGTAAGATTATCAAATTTGTGATCCCAAGTCCCATTGAGATATAACAATGTCCATCTGTTCATCTGTTCTTGTAAGAGATCAACTTGTTGGTTTAATAGCAGAATGTCTGTATGCAACTGTTGGTTGATTTCTGTCTGGGTATCAGGGCCAAAGCAGTCCTCTCAGATAAGCTGCTTATTGCTTGGGCCGCTGGGATGGCCTTAGCAAGGGCTGCAGCAGCTACCGCAGGAGTGGCAGCAGAAGCTGCAACAGCAGCCATGATAGCTGCAGTAATTCGAAAGTCTCTTTTAGGCCGTAGCAACACTGACAGTTATTACTCTCGAATGACCACAGGAACAGGCAGGTCAGCATGCCCAATGGAAATTGAGTGGCATTCCAGCATTCTGAAAGAAAACAAGAACTCACTTGACAAGCAAGAGTGTTATTAATAACAGTTTGATTGCTCACTAGAAACATGAAAGGAGGTCTTACACATATAGGTGTGGATCTAAAGTCGATGGTTAAAAGGAACCTGCTAGGAAATAGGAGCAATTATCAAAAGAGGCTAGTTCAGTGGAAAAAGGCACCATAGGTAACCCTAGTGTGGAGTTAGTAGTAAAAAGAGCAGGGAGAAGACTAGAAGAATTTGAAAGTGGTAAAGGAAAAGGCCAAGTTTTTACAATGCTCCAAAACTGACGAGCTTTGCTCTCAGCCCTCTGTAGAGAGGTCAGGCTCAGGGGACTTCCCATCATCCACCACCTTATCAGCATCTTGTTGGGCTGAAGTTGTCACTGAGGGTCTCACAAGATGTTCAAGAACCCAAATCGGAGATGAAGCTGTCTGTGGGAAGACACAAACAGAACCTCGGGTCCAGATTAATACAGGATCTGGCCCACACCATTGTCCAGACAAAATATCCTTCCACATGACATGAGGGAACTCCTTTTTGATAGGCTCAAAATGGCGCTCAGCAGCAGAGTGACCATCTGCATCCAAATTCAAAAAATTTAAAATATATAAAGCAAGATTTAGCTTGTCCTTAGGGGATCTATAGTCCTCCCCTATTCCCCCTTTTTGTTTATAAAGCATATTTTTTAAAGTACGATGAGCTCATTCCACAATACCTTGACTAGTAGGATTATATGGAATACCTGTGATGTGGGAAATGCCAAAGGTAGCAAAGAATTATTTAAATGACCGAGACGTATAACCAGGTCCATTGTCTGTCTTAATTTGATGAGGGAGGGCCAGAATGGAAAAGCAATGCAGACAATGAGCTATAACATCTTTGGTTTTTTTCCCCTGTATGAGCAGTGGCCACAATAAATCCTGAAAAAGTACCAATAGACACATGAAGGAATTGCAATTTCCTGAACTCTGTATAATGAGTGACATCCATTTGCCAAACATGATTAGGCTTAAGGCCTTTGGGATTAACTCCCAAGGATGGAATAGGGAGTAGGGTAACACATTTTTGACAAGACTTAACAATGTCACGGGCTTGTCCCTTAGTAAGATGAAATTGCTTGCACAAAGTTGAGGCATTTACATGAAATTTAGAGTGAAATTGTTTGGCATTCAAGAAGGCATTAAATATATGAGGGTCTCTAGTGGCAAGATCAGTTAATGCATTAACCTGTTTTGGTGTGGTTCCTATGCCGCCATATTAAACGGAGGTCCCAAGGGAGTGTTGTATTCCCCAAGATTCCATGATGGATGTGAATTGGGCAGATGTCTATGCAGGGCCATGGTCAATTTTAATTGACCAGGGTACGCCCATGACCAACATAGCGGTTTTTGTCGCCTTAATGACATGGAAAACCTTTTCCCCTGAGAGAGCAAAAGCAAAAGTAAGCTTAGAGCAAGTGTCCATGATGACATGGACATATTTGAGGTTACCAAAGGAAGGTATGTGGGTAACATCCATCTGCCAGATAGAATTTGGGGTAAGGCCTCTAGAACTGACTCCTTGAGGCTGTAGAGGGCCCAAGGGGGTTAAGGGGAGCATGCCTTACAGGTACAGGTTAAATGTTTGCATTGGCTAAGCGAGAGCTCAGGGTATAGGGTTTTTAGATTAGTGGGGGATACCTTTGGTGTAAACATCTAGCTTGTTCTAAAGGTAGCAAGGAGAAGACAGCAATAAATTTGTCTACCTGCGAATTCCCATCAGCAATAAAGCCAGGCAGACCAGTGTGTGAGCGAACATGCTCAATAAACTAAGGGTACGATTTGTTTTCCATCTGTAATTGTAAAGTGGAGATGTAATTGCAAAGTGGCATGATGAGAGGGCCTGGGATTGGCTAAGGGAAGTACCTTTGTCATTTGAATAGCATAACTGCTGTCAGAGAAGATGTTGATGGGCTCTTGTTGGCAGAGCTCTAAGACTCTGATGATGGCATATAATTCCCCTAGCTGGACTGAATGGGGGATAGGGAACTTAAGGGCCTCATCTGGTCGATTGGTTCTCTTAATAATTAGTACATAAGTATGCTTATTGGCATCTGTAAAGGCTGAGGCTGCTAAGGGTATTGGTTGACTGGAAGGCCTGGAAAATAGTCTTTATTGACAAAGCCATTAGGGATTGAAGTAGTTTTTGAGCGGGGAGGTGATTATCTATCTCATTGGGGAATCCTGCCATTAGGATGTGGAAAAGGGAGTCCTCTCTAAAAAGAGGTTGAAATTCCAACATGGGGATGGGCAGAATTATTTTGGAGGGTTCCATATTATAGATTTTGTTAGTGTAGGTACGTGCCTTAATTGCTATGAGGAGCACTGCTTGTAGGTTGGTGGTGAGTTTATGGGCCTGTGCCCATGGGGGTGTACCCAGTAAAGGGGCGATAGGTTTTGCCAGATGACTCCCAAAGGTGCCCCTGCTGTCCAAAGGATCACATTTAGGATTGGAACAGACAGGTTATATCTCGTGAGGGTCATTGAAAAGAGGTAGTGGGATATATTATGTAACACATTTTTGGAGTGATCGTTTAGAGGAATGTTCCTTGAAGGGTTGTCAGTAACTCTAAGGAGGTCATAAAGTGGTAGGACCTCACTTGGGGGGATGGGCAGGAACACTTTGAGCCAGTTAATTTGGCCACAAAAATTTTGGAGGTCATTGAGGGAATAATGGTCCTTTATTAGAAGGTGAGGGGTAAGTGGTTGTATAGAAGTAGAAATTTTGTACCGTAAAAATCCAAAAGGGGGCACTGTTTGAATTTTTTCATTGACTGTGGCAAACCCAACTTTTTGGAGGTCCTCAATGAGTATAAGGGCAGTTCTTGAGGTATGTGCAATCAAAAGATCATCCATGTAATGACCAAGAAGGCATTTAGATTGTATTCTCGCCGTGGCAGAAGATATAAACATTTGGCACATAAAAGGAGTGTTTTCATGCCCTGGGGGAGAACTCCCCATTGATATCTTTTTTTTAAATATTATATTTTTATTTATTAATTTGAAGAGAGAGAGAGACAGAAATAGGCAGGTAGAGAGAAAGAGAGAATGGGCGCTCCAGGGCCTCCAGCCACTGCAAACGAACTCCAGATGCATGTGCCCCCTTATGCATCCGGCTTACATGGGTACTGGAGAATCGAGCCTCAAACTGGGATCGTTAGGCTTCACAGGCAAGTGTTTAACCACTACGCCATCTCTCCAGACCTCTCCATTGATATCTTTTAGCTGGGATATAATGGTTGGTCTCCCCGACAGTAAAGGCAAAATAGGGCCTTTCCTCTTCCACTAAAAGGGTACAGAAAAAGCAATCTTTAATATCTAAGACAACTATATGGTGGTTAGTAGAGATGGTTCCAGGGTGGGGGAGGCCCATCTGAAAGGAGCCCATTTTTAAGAAATTTTTTAAATTTTTATTTATTTTTGAAGAGAGACACAGAGAGGGAGAGGGAGACAGATAGAGATGGGCACGACAGCAGTCTCTCAGCTGCTGTGAATGTAATCCAGATGTGTGCACCCCCTTGTGGTCAAGTGTGTCATATATATATGGATTTTTTGAGGTAGGATCTCTCCCTAGCCCAGGCTGACCTAGAATTCACTATGTAGTCTCAGTGGCCTCATACTCACAAGGATCTTCCTATCTCTGCCTCCAAGTGTTAGGATTAAAGGCGTGTGCCACCAGGACTGAAAATATATTTTTTTTCTGTTTTACCAGCACTACAAGTAAGGAGAAAAGAATTAAAACTTAATAAATGCCAGGTTAACTTGGCAGATAGCACCATGTTAATGATGGCTTTGGCAGTACGGTCTTACCATCTATTTCTGATGGGTAACTGAGAGCCTTGGCAATAGCCTGCAATGTTTTGGGGACCTCGGGGACATCACTGTGAACAACTCACCAGAAGGAATCCCGTCCCTGGCACTGAAATTTTTCTAGTAAGTCTATGGCTTCTGGGTGTGTCATTCTCTAAAAAAGTCGGTTTTCATGTGGCTTGTTCACAACATCTTGAATTTTGATTAACCTTCCACCAACCCCTCCCATGACCTCACTTAGGCCATTGCATCCCCAGTAATCTGTTCATCTACACACACACCACCTTAAGTCCTCCTCTCTCCTCCTTCTCTCATAGCCCTTTTCTGGCTTACTGGCCTCTGCTACCAATATTTACTCCAACTCACACACAAGGATAAAACTTTGTAGCTAGGATCCACCTATGAGAGAGAATATGTGACATTTGGATTTCTGGGCCTGAGTTACCTCACTAGATATAATTCTTTCCAGATCCATCCATTTCCTTGAAAATTTCATTTTTCTTTACCACTGACTAGAACTCCATGGTATACATGTACCAGATCTTCATTATCCATCAGTTGAGGGACATCTAGGCTGGTTCCATTTCCTATCTACTGTGAATACAGTGGCAATAAACACGATTGAGCAAGTATCTCTAAGGTAGTGAGAAGAGTCCTTAATGCCTAGAAGTGCTATAGGTGGATCATATGGGAAATCTATTTTTAGCTGTGCCAGTAACCTCCACAATGGTTGTACCAGATGGCACTTCCAACAACAGTGTTGAAGGATTTATCTTTTCCACATCCTCACCCATATTCATTGTCATTTGTTTTCTTATCTATTATTATTTTTTGAGATAGGGTCTCACTCTAGCCCAGGCTAACCTGGAATTCACCATGAAGTCTCAGGCTGGCCTCTGCCTCACAAGTGGGACTAAAGGTGTGCACCACCACACCCGGTTATTGTCATTTGCTTTCATGATGATCGCCATTCTGACAGGAGGGAGATGGAATTTCAAAGTAGCTTTAATTTGACATAAGCTAGCAAATGAAAATACATACAATACTGTAACTTGCTTTATCTGCCTGAATATACTCCTTTTTTCCCTTATTTTTGGTAGAGTATTGTTCTAGCCCAGGCTGACCTGGAATTTATTATGTAGCTGAAGGGTGGCATCGAACTCACAGTAATTCTCCTCCTTCTGCCTCCCAAGTGCTGTGATTAGAGTGCCACCACACCTGGCTTAATTATCTATCATCAGTCTATCATCTATCTATAGCTATATAATTTTATTCAGTTGCACGAAGAGAGAAGAGAGACAGAATGGGCTTGCCAGTGTGCAGCCACTGCACAAAAACTCCAGACACATGCACCCCCTTGTGCTTATGGCTTAAGTGGGTACTGGGTAATCAAACCTGTATCCTTTGGCTGTGGAGGCAAACTACTAAGCCAGCTCTCCAGCCTGTGACTCAATTTGTATTTTATCTGCTATTACATAATTATCTCTGATAGAAGTCACATGGTTTATTTAATATCCAGCTAGCAAAGTGTATATTGGTTGCAAGAACTAGGGTTTTTTTTAAACAAGTCATGGTTTTAAGAGGCCCATGTCAGAAGAAATCATGTCTCTTAACCGCCAGGAACCACTGAACTCTGAAGAACGTGATGGATGGTAATGAAGACATCTCTGCCATGGAATGCATGCCACCTACAAATTCATTTGTGCCTTCACGTGTAAGTACACACCATTAAGGGTGGAGGGGTTGTGGTTTGACTCACGGGTGACTTGGGTTAGGGTTTTGTTTATGATAGACATTCTGACAGGAGTGAGGTGGAATCTCACTTAGCCTTAACAGGTAAGCCATCTCTCCAGCCTTAGACTGTTTCTTCTCCCCTCTGGTAGGTGAACCCATTGGATGGGGGCAATGTATCTGACATATGTTGAGGTTAACTTCTAAAAGATCTAAGTCTTCCTTCTCCTTCAGACATTTTATCTGTGGCTTAAATGGCCAAGTTCAGTAATGTCTCCAGAACCCAGACAGAGGGCCACTGCCCCAGGAGGGTTCCTAAGTAATGAGTGTGTGTACTGCTGAACAAGCAACTGACTGAGTGTTCTTTGAAGGGGAGGCAAGAGTGACAGTGATGCCAAATGTGCTGGACTGCTGGAGCCCTCCAGAAGGATCATATAGTACCTGACTGGGGAGTGAGGGTTAAGAAAAAAGACTAGAGAGAAAAGATAAACTCAGGAGGGCTGTCAGTGAATACTGAAGCCCCAACTTTATTTTCATTTAGTTTAGCTTTTTTATACTTCTTCTCAGCACAAGAATGCAAGCAAAACAATCACAACATTTTCACAGGATTTCTTAAATCAAAGACCAGTCAAATCTTGGCCTCAAGGTCAACAGATACTCCGTTCTCAGTTCCCAGAGCCTCAGCAGGTCTCTAATCTAATGCTTGGCCAGACATCCTGCTTTTCAGTAGCCCACTGTAAAAATGTACACAGCAATTCCGGGTAATATGGCGGCATAGGAGCCACGCCAAACCGGATCAGGTAGGGAATCAAGCACAACTACACTCTTCTGAGGAAGAGAGCAGAATATTTTCTCCGGGAAATAGCGGAAAAGCAGAAGACAGCCAGAAACCCACTGTGGAGTGTGTAGCCCCCGGCAGCTCACTCCCCAATGGCTCCACGCCGTGGGCTCCCCATCCACGGGCTCCCCATCCATGGGCTCCCCAGCGGCTGCGCTCCACACCAAGGGCACCCCAGCAGCTCTGCTCCATGCAGAAGGCTCCCCAGCGGATCCGCACCAAGGCTCCAAACCTCCATTCAAAGCTGCTACCCAGATCTGCTAAGCCCTGCTGAGCTTCCGCTGAGCTTCCACCGCAACCGCCACCCAAACAAAAAAAAAGGGGGGGGGACTTTTCAACCTCATCAGTCTCCTCACAGAGCCCAGAAATCAAAGAAAAATCTGCGGAGCTACTGAAAGAGACACACACCGTGAGCTGCTGCAGGCTTCCTGAACTCGCCCATCCCCCAACCATCAGTTCCCCAGGGAATTGGTAAAATCGAGCAACAACTAGTGGCAGATCTGAACCACAACGCCAACACCAGACCCAGCATAGCTGACCCAAGCTCCACAGCTCAGGAAATGAGGTGGGCCCCCAGCATTGATGAGTTTAAAAGCCACACCAAAAGATAACAAAGGCCTGCATTGGAAGTGCTAACCACTCTTTCCAGGTCAAGGCAGGGTATGTATTACATATTAGTGGGTGGCTTTATCATTTTCAAATAAGCTGGATATGAGGGGTTGAATATTGCTACCTGTAATACTTATAGATTTAAAGGGCCTTTATCTTTTGCTTCAGTTATTATTGAGGACAGGGTCTGATTACCAAGCTGACAGGACTAAGGGTGTGGACCATCACATGCCCTTAGGGATTTTGACCCTATAGGACTGTTTGTTTCAATTCCCACACTTGTATACTCTGTGTTCATGTTAATTGAACGTGTATTTTGCTGTGTTAAAGTTTAGAACTTGCCTCTAAATTGTTCCACCAGTTCACTACAATACTTGCTAAACAAGCAAACTAAACAGCCAGAAGTACTTCTGAGGTTGGACTTAGGTACAAGTGCTACACTTGACACCTTAAACTCATATCCTGAAATTATATAAAGGTGGATCACAACACACCTAAGAACACTGAAGATAAATAGGAAACCTAAGCATCAAATCAATCCAGGATGCAAAAGTCACTACCTTATAATACAAGAAACACAAAGAATCAAGACAATGCAATACCACCAAAAATTACAAATCCATCAGAATGGTTCACCAATGAGACTGTTTTAGATGAAATTCCTGACAAAGATTTCAAAAGAATGATGATATCTATACTCAAAGAAATGAAAGAAGAAATGAAAGCAATACAAGAAGAAAACAAAGGAATTAGAGAAGAAAACAAACTGTTGAAAGAGATTACAGAAAAACAGTTTAATGAAATAAAAAGGTCATTAGAGGACATGAATAAGGAAATAGAACTACTGAAGGAAAACCAGGCTGAAATCCTAGCTCTGAAGAACACAGTCGGTGAAATAAAAAACTCTGTGGAAAATCTCACTAGTAGAATGGATGAAGGAGAGGACAGAATATCGAAACTAGAAGGCCAGGTGGCAGATCTATCACAGTCCAACAAAGAGAAAGACAAGCTAATAGAAAGGTATGAATGGGAACTCCAAGACATGCGGGACACTATGAAAAGATCAAACATAAGAATTCAAGGTATAGGAGAAGGGGAAGAATTTCAATCCAGAGGCTTAGTAGGTGTTTTCCACAAAATCATAGAAGAAAATTTTCCCCAAATTGGGAAAGAAATGCCAATGCAGATAAAAGAAGCATTTAGAACACCAAACAGACAAAACCTAGAAAGATCCTCTTCTCGCCATGTTGTAATTAAACTACTAAATACGCAAACCAAAGAAAATATATTGAAAGCAGTTAGAGAGAAAAAGCAAATGACATTTAAGGGGAAACCCATCAGGGTCACAGCAGATTACTCAACACAAACTTTAAAAGCCAGAAGGGCCTGGAGTGATGTATTCCAAGTTCTGAAAGATAAAAACTGTCAACCAAGATTACTTTATCCTGCAAAGCTTTCTATCCAAGTTGATGGAGAAATAAGGACATTCCACAACAAAGACAGGCTAAAGGAATTTATGGCAACTAAACCAGCTCTACAGAAAATACGTTCAGGAATCATTCATGCTGAAGAAAAAGCAAAACACACACAGCAGGAAATAGGAAAAAAGAAATCATACTCAACACTTAGAACAAGTGAGTAAAACGAAAACCAGGAAGAACTACAAAACAAGAAAAATGGACAGATCAAATACATATCTTTCAATAATAACTCTTAATATCAATGGCCTCAATGCCCCAACCAAAAGACACAGACTTGCAGACTGGATTAAAAAGCAGGATCCTACCATCTGTTGCCTCCAGGAAACTCACCTCCGATTAAAAGATAGAAACATTCTTAGGTGAAAGGTTGGAAAAGATATTTCAAGCAAATGGACCTAGAAAACAAGCAGGGGTTGCCATCCTAATTTCTGACAGGATAGACTTCAAACCAACATTAGTGAGGAGAGATAAAGCAGGTCACTTTATACTGATTAAAGGAACACTCCAACAGGAGGATATCACAATCCTAAACATATATGCTCCCAACACAGGGGCCCCCAATTACATCAAACAAACACTATCAGACTTAAGGTCAGAGATAACACCTAACACAATAGTAGTGGGTGACTTCAATACCCTGCTCTCATCACTTGACAGATCTACCCAACAAAAAATAAACATAGAGACATCTGCATTAAATGATATCATGGAACAAATGGACCTAACAGATATATACAGAACATTCCATCCAAATACTGCAGAATATACATTCTTCTCAGCGGCACATGGGACATTCTCTAAAATAGACCATATGATAGGACACAAATCAAATCTTAACAAATACAGGAAAATTGAAATAATCCCTTGTATGCTATCTGACCACAATGGGATTAAACTGCAAATCAACAACAAGAAAAACTACAGAGCATACAGAAATTCATGGAGACTAAACAGTACATTATTGAATGATGTATGGGTCATTGAAGAAATTAAAAAGGAAATCAAGAAATTCATAGAATCAAATGATTATGAGAATACAACATACCAAAACCATTGGGGCACAATGAAGGTAGTCCTACAAGGGAAATTTATAGCTCTAAGTGCCTATATTAAGAAATTAGAGAGTTCACAACTAAACAATTTAATGCTTCACCTTAAGGCCTTGGAAAGAGAAGAACAAGGCAAACCAAAAATCTGTAGACGGTAAGAAATAATAAAGGTTAGGGCAGAAATTAATGAAATGGAAACCAAAAAAACAATCAAAAAAATCAATGAAACCAAGAGTTGGTTCTTTGAAAGGATAAACAAGATTGACAAACCCTTAGCAAATCTGACCAAAAGAAAGAGAGAAGAGACAAAAATTGATAAAATTAGAGATGAAAAAGGCAACATCACAACAGATACCAAAGAAATTCAGAAAATCATACGGACATACTTTAAGAATATATATGC
This sequence comes from Orientallactaga sibirica, assembly GCA_036365145.1. Lineage (NCBI taxonomy): Eukaryota > Metazoa > Chordata > Mammalia > Rodentia > Dipodidae > Orientallactaga > Orientallactaga sibirica. Next base: position 12,500 of record JAEOAD010001338.1, on the reverse strand, counting down.
CTCTAAGTTTGAAAGCCTGAAAGAAATGGATGATTTCCTTTGATTCATATGACCTACCAAAAATTAAATCAAGATGAGATAAACCATTTAAATAGACCTATAACAACCACAGAGATCCAAGCAGTCATAAAAAGTCTCCCAACTAAAAAAAGCCCAGGCCCAGATGGATTCACTGCTGAATTTTACCAGACATTCCTGGAAGATCTAACACCAATGCTTCTCAAACTTTTCCATAAAATAGAAAAGGAAGGAATTCTACCGAAATCCTTCTATGAAGCCAGCATCACCCTGATACCCAAACCGGACAAAGACAGATCAAAAAAAGGAAATTATAGACCAATCTCCCTCATGAACATAGATGCAAAAATTCTCAACAACAGACTGGCAAACAGAATACAAGAATATATCAGAAAGATTATTCACCCTGACCAAGTAGGCTTGATCCCAGAGATGCAGGGATGGTTCAACATACGCAAATCCATAAATGTAATACACCATATAAATGGTCTGAAGGACAATAATCACATGGTCATCTCAATAGATGCAGAAAAGGCATTTGACAAAATCCAACACCCCTTCATGGTGAAAGTATTACAGAAACTTGGAATAGAAGGAAGATATCTCAACATAATAAAAGCTATTTATGACAAACCTACAGCCAACATAATACTAAATGCGGAAAAACTTGAAGCTTTTCCTCTAAATTCAGGAACAAGACAAGGGTGTCCACTTTCCCCACTATTATTTAATATAGTATTGGAAGTCTTAGCAATAGCAATAAGGCAAGAAACACTCATAAAGGGGATACAAATCGGAAGGGAAGAGGTCAAATTATCATTATTTGCAAACGATATGATTTATAAATAACAGACCCTGAAGACTTTACCAGCAAACTGTTAGAGCTGAAAAACACTTTTAGCAATGTATCAGGATACAAAATAAACACACAGAAATCAGTAGCTTTTCTATACACTAACAACAAACATGCAGAGGATGAAATCAGGGAATCTCTCCCATTCACAATTGTCTAAAAAAAAAAATACATTAGAATAAACTTAACCAAGGAAGTGAAGGATCTCTACAATGAGAACGTTAAAAAAATTGAGCGACAAATTGCAGAAGACACAAGGAAATGGAAAGACATTCCATGCTCCTGGATTGGAAGAATCAATATTGTGAAAATGTCAATCTTACCAAAGCAATCTACACATTTAATGCCTTCCCCATTAAAACCCCAATAGCATTCTTCACAGAAATAGAAAAAACACTAAAATTCATCTGGAAGCACAAAAAACCTCGAATAGCCAAAACAATTTTGCGTAACAAAAATCAGGCAGGTGGTATAACCATACCCGATTTTAAGTTGTACTACAAAGCCATAGTAACAAAAACAGCATGGTACTGGCACAAGGACAGACAGGTAGATCAATGGAACAGAATAGAAGACCCAAATATTAATCCAGGCAGCTACAGCTACCTGATTTTTGACAAAAAGGCCAAAAATATTCATTGAAGAAAAGATAGCCTCTTTAACAAGTGGTGCTGGGAAAATTGGACATCGGTATGTAAAAGGATAAACATAGATCCTTGCCTCTCTCCTTGCACAAGAGTCAAGTCCAAATGGATAAGGGACCTTAATATCAGACCTGAAACTCTGAAACTGCTAGAGGAAAAAGTAGGGGAAACTCTTCAACATATTGGAATAGGCAAGGACTTTCTGAATATAATTCCAATTGCTCAGGGAATAAAACCACTAATCAACCACTGGGACCTTATGAAATTACAAAGCTTTTGTACAGCAAAGGACACTGTGAATAGAGCAAAAAGACAACCTACAGAATGGGAGAAAATCTTTGCCAGTTATACATCTCACAGAGGATTAATATCCAGAATATACAAAGAACTCAAAAAACAGAATAACAAGAATTCAAACAACCTAGTTAAAAAATGGGCTACGGAACTAAATAGAAAATTCATGGAAGATGAAATACAGATGGCATATAAACATCTAAAAAAATGTTCTACATCCTTAGCTGTCAGGGAAATGCAAATTAAAACCACTTTGAGATTCCATTTCACTCCTGTCAGAATGGCTGCCATCAAGAAAACAAATGACAGTAAGTGTTGGCATGGATGCGGAAAAACAGGAACACTTCTACACTGTTGGTGGGAATGTAAGCTGGTCCAGCCACTGTGGAAATCAGTGTGGAGGTTCTTGAGACAGCTAGAAATAGATTTACCATATGATCCAGCTATAGCACTCCTAGGCATATATCCAGAGGACTCTTCTCACTACCTTAGAGATACTTGCAAAACCATGTTTATTGCTGCTCTATTCACAATAGCTAGGAAATGGAAGCAGCCTAGATGACCCTCCACAGATGAGTGGATAATAAAGATGTGGTACATTTACACGATGGAGTTCTATTCAGTGGTAAAGAAAAATGAAATTATGAAATTTGCAGGGAAATGGAAGGATCTGGAAAGGATTATAGTAAGTGAGGTAACCCAGGCTCAGAAAGCCAAACGTCACATGTTCTCTCTCATATGTGGATCCTAGCTATCAATGTATAGACTTGTGCGTGAACTGGAACCAAAAATAGGTACCAGAAACCAGTAAGCGGGTAAAAGGTTACAAGGGAGGGAAGAAAGGGAAGGACTTAAGTGTATGGTAATGCACATATATAAGTAGAAGAACTGATTACAGGGAGGGGAATGGCCTAAACGAGGCTATGGGAAGCGAATGCATACAAAAAGGGCAGGGGGAGGGTCAATCTAAACTCAAGATATTATGAATAAGACATATGTAAAATTACTTTTTTGAATAAGGGCACGTCTAGAAGATTTAGTCTGTTACTAGAAAATTTTCAGTACCTGGGATGGAATACCTTCCAGTGAGTTGTTGGCCAAGGAGGTCCCGGTAGCCTCCAAAACATTAAAGGCTTTTGCCAAAGCCCTTGGTTTCCCTACAGAAACAGATAGTAAGACCCTATTGCTGAAGACATCTCATGCCTGAGAGGCAAGGTCACTGAGAAAGCAAGCTGGTGTAGAGCAGAAAACTTTCTCCCTGTAGACCAGCCAACTGAAAGCTGGAAAAAGCTGCACTGCATGCAGCGTATGGGAGACAGAAGCCATCAACAGTGAAAACAGTGGATGCTGAATATTCAAGCTTGGCCAGACAGGCCCAATGACTGAACAGGTGCAATAGTGGCATGTCTACTCTTGGGGTAACCAACTGCTCCATAATAGGACTGAAGGCCCTCTCTACGGGAGGGAATACATACCTGGTACTGAAAAACCTAAGTAAAAGTCTATGGTAGGTGAGGTCATGAGCCTTGGGGGTATAAGCCTGCTCATGTCTGACTAAATGTATATATTATTTCCACCAAGCTGCCCTGGGGACACTACACTAAATGTTCATGTTCACATATTAACGCTACTCTCACTTCTGGCTAGAGAAGCTTCTGTTTTCAGATGGTGATGACCACTGGGATCACCCAAAAGGCAACATAGTGCTGAGAAGAAGGGATGGAGGAGTTCCTAGCACTGAAACACTTCTGTCACACCCTCCAATGGCTCAGGGACCATTGCGGAAGAGGGGGCGGATAGAATGGAAGAGCCAAAGGAAGAATATGACCTCTTACAATGCAAGTGCCCAGACAGAAATTGGCCTTGATATCCATGATCTTGCAGTGCCTAGCAATACCTTTGCAAGACCCTCAAAATAGAAGAAAAAGATGATGTCATCAAATTAAAAGAGAGACTAATGGAGAGAGGGAGGGGATATGATGGAGACTGGAGTTCTAAAGTGGAATGGGGGAGGGGAGGGAAATATCAGGTGGTTTTTTTGTATGTAAGATTAAAAATCAATAAAAAATAATAATTTTAAAAAATGTACACAGGCCATGAACAAACAGGTGTTCAGGAAAATAGCTCCTGACATATCCCCCTTTTTCAAAAATTATTTTCAAAGAAACCGTACCTTTCTAGACTGTGCCTGTCTTAGGTTGTTCTCTACATTATTTAGGCCTTACCCATCATTGGCACAGGAATGTCAACATTCATCATTCATGCCCTGTCTTAGGTTGACATAACTCAAGAGAATCTTACCCGTCTTTGACTACCAGCCTCTGCAGGGGAGAACATCCTCTTTATGGTAGGGTCTGGAGCCAGACATTATGCGCCTCAGCTTTAATGTCCCAAAGCGAGCGGATGACATGTCTAATTACTGGTGGGAGTAAGCAGGCACCAAGCACGATACTTCCTGTCCAGGAAGTTAATGAAGACCACAATGGCCATGAAGGTAAGGAAACTCTTAATTTTTCCAAGATATCATTTGCTGTCTCAGCTGCATCAAAGTTTCTTGATGCAATTGAATTAAATCCAGAGATATGTTTGCGTTACGCCATATTCCCTATAAATGCATTTTTACATTTTCCCAATGATGTTGACTGTTATACAGCATCTACTTTCTGTTCTAATTTACTATCTATATCTTCTTGAGTTCCCAAAACAATAGACATTTTTTGGTAGCACACTGACAAAATGTGCAGTCTGCACTTCTTGTGCTAAAGCAACAGTAGTAGTGGCAGTGGCCAGAAGCATAATAAAAGTGAAAATTCCTGCAATAATTAATACTATCATCCTTTTTGGTCTGCTTAATGCATGTTCCATTTCTGTAAGCATTTGAAAGCCTCGATCAGCATACAAAGGTTTCATGACATTAATAGGAATCATAACAAATGATTGTATAACTATCATGAGTCAAGTATCAGATGCTACTTTGGTAGCACAATTAGTGAGAGTACAATTTTTCCATGTCACATCCCCTCATTCCAAGTAACATTCAACTGTCCCACCACTAGTGCATAAGGTGGAGAGGCACAAGCCAATACCTCTCCCTTTGGGAGGGATGAGTACCTGTTTGCCTTAGCAGAGGTAGCTGTCACTTCATCCATTGCCACAGTGAGCTTCCAAATATAAGTTTGTTGATAACCGTTATCAAACCATGTTGCAGGGAGTAGGATGGGTGTATCAGGTACATAAGCCCAATACAGCTTACTGCAGATCATCGGGAGTTGAGTCCACATCATCAGTAGTAGAGGCATCATTCTTCTTGTGCTCAGCCCCACGACCTGGACCAACCTCTCTGGCAGCCACCTGGCATTGTCAGCATCCTGAGGAAAACACAAACATGCCCTCATCCCCATATTAACACCGGGTCGGGGCCATGCCATTGTCCATCAATGGGGTCCTTCCATCTACCCTGTGCATAGGTATCTAATGTTCTGGGATGCCATAAACTATCTGCTGCAGAGTGACCAGATGCATACATGATTTAAAAGCACTCTGGTGACCAAGGGTATAATTCCCCCTTTTTTATTTTTTGTAATTAATTCTTTAAAGCTCCATGGGCATGTTCAACAATTCCTTGTCCCTGTCGGGTTGTAAGGTATACCTGCTGTTTTATGAACAATTGATAATTGGGCACAAAAGCACTGAAAAGATTGACTAGTGTAACCTGTACCGATATCTGGTTTTATAATAGATGGAATATCTGCTACAGCAAAACATTTAGTGCAATGTGCTGTAACATGCTTAGTAGCTTCTCCAGTCTGTGCCTTAGCCATCAATAATCCTGAGTAAGTATCAATGGACACGAACATATCTTAATTTTCCAAATTCAGGAATAGGAGTTACATCCATCTGCCACAAATGATTTGGTTTCAATCCTCTGGAGTTTACTCCATATTGTGGGACTGAGTGATATTCAGGACAGGGACTACACTGTCGCACAATTTGTCTAGCAGCCTCTCTGATAATTTGAAATTGTTTTCTTAAGCTTTGGCTATTTTGATGATGCAAATTATGAGATCTTTGTGCTAATGCTAATTGAGATATGCCTATGATCTGTGTAGCCTTATCTGCTAAAAAGGACCTGGAAGTCCTGAATGAGCTCGTATATGACCTACAAAACAAGGATGAGAGCAAGCGTGCCTGCAGCTTTGTATTTGACTAAACCATTCTTGAACTTGAGTCTTGGCAGTTTCAGTATAAGGCACGGTTTCAAGCACTTGTAGAGCTCTAGCAATATAATGACTGTCAGTATACAAATGAAAAGGAACAGAAGCTAAAACGTGAAATATAGTAGCTACAGCTCTAAGTTCTACTATTTGAGCTAATGCAGGAGGAGTCCAAAATGACTAAGATTGCTCCTGAAACACAGAAGCTGCTTTACCATTAGAGGACCCATCAGTAACTACTACTGAGGCACCTTCAATAGGTTCTTGCTTTACGGATCATGGAAAAATATAAGCATGAGAATTTGCAAATTGTAATAATTTATCTTTAGGATAATGATTATCTATAATACCAGGATAATGTACAAAAGCTATAGCCCAGGAGTCCAGATTTTGAAATAGCCACTCAACTTGTTTTGTAAATGGAACTCCTATTACAGCTGGTTCTTTCCCAAAATATTTTCTAGATTCTAATTGAGCCATTTGAATTAAACAAGCTACAGCTTCATAATAAGGGGCTCATATTCGAGCAGGAGACACAGGCAGATGTAGCCACAATAAAGGTCCTTTTTGCCACAAGACTGCAGTTGGAGAATGTCTAGTAGCCAGAATCTATGCAGCCCATCCCTGAGAAGAATCTATATATTGGATTCGTTGATTTTCGACTGCATGCTCTACTAAAGATAACGCTTCTCTGGCTTCTACAGTCAGTTTTCTCCCTGATTTTGGGTCTGAATCACCTTTTAAAATATCAAAAAGAGGTTTTAACTCACCTTAGCAATCTTCAAATGAGGTCTAAGCCAATTAATATCTCCCAATAGCTTCTGGAAATCATTCAAGGTTTGCAACCCATCCTTTCTAATTTGTATTTTTTGTCTAGTTTTTGGATACAATTTATGGCCTAAATAAGAATAAGGAGGTTCAGTTTGTACCTTTTCCAGGGCTACAACTAAACCTTGTTCCTTCAGAGATGTTGTAAATGAACATAAGCTGCTAATAGTAATCGCTTCTGTTTATGTGCCAAGAGGATAGCATCCATATAATGAATTCTATACACTTGAGAATAAGCCTGTCTAGTTTTCACTACAGCCTGAGCTACAAATTTTGACACAAGGTGGGCTGTTACCTATAGCCTGAGGCAAGACTGCTTTGGAGGCAGTGGACCTCCTCTGAACATTTCTTTGTGTTCACCCTCAGGCTTTATAAAAGCAATAAAAGGTGGAAAGTCCTCCTCTCCTCTGCATGACATTGTGCAGCTTCCTCCTCTAGCTCCTCCGCATGCTCCCACTCTGCAGACAGAGCAGAAAGTTTAGTTTCACTTCCTTCCTCAGCACCAAAAAGCAGCAGTTCTGCTTTATTGGCTGATTTTTCTGACTGAACTTTATCCCTTTCATGTCTAGGATCTAAACTATCTCTAACTAGAGTCCATAAACTAAAAATATCCGCTGGGACCTTACTTGGTCCATGGACATCATAATAATCTTGAAGTTTGGTCCCTACTCTTGCCAGGTTTCTAAATCTACTGTCCCATCTTCTGGGAACCAAGCACATACCTTCTCCACAAAAATCTTAGAAATGACACAGCTGCTGCTGTCTCACTTTTGCAACTCGAGAATGAAGCATATTCTTAAGCATATGTACAAAAAGTAGTCGACTGTTACCTTGTGCCATTTTTCTCCCGAGAACCTTCTCCACTCCTCTTTCCGTTGAGCTCAAATATCCAGCGGTGTCCTTCTCACTTCTCTTCCCGGTTTCAGGTCTGCTGTCCGGGTGCCACATGCCGGAGCCCACCGGCAGAATCAAACAGTACCTGAGTGGGGGAGTGAGGGTTAAGAAAAAGACTAGAGAGAAAAGATAAACTCTGGAGGGCTGTCAGTGAATACTGAAGCCCCAACTTTATTTTCATTTAGTTTAGCTTTTTATACTTCTTCTCAGCACAAGAATGCAAGCAGAACAATCATAACATTTTTCACAGGATTTCTTAAATCAAAGACCAGTCAAATCTTGGCCTCAGGGTCAAAAGATACTCCCTTCTCAGTTCCCAGAGCCTCAGCAGGTCTCTAATCTAATGCTTGGCCAGACATCCTGCTTTTCAGTAGCCCACTGTAAAATGTACACAAGCCATGAACAAACGGGTGTTCAGGCAAATGGCTCCCGACCCTGACAAATCACTTGGAGGAATAGCACTGGTAGGGGAGGAAGCTACTCTGTCTTTCTAAAACTGCTGAAATGAGCAAGTGTGGGTCCCCTTCTGGTGGCAGAATATTTAAGTCAGAGAACAGTACCTGTGCATTTAATGTCAAGGCTTTTAAGGGCAGAGAAGGCCCTATCTTTACATCTAAGCCACCAAGTTTAAGGAAAATCCTGGGGCTTTTTAAAATGATTTTAAAATGTCAAATGTTGCTGAATAGAGGAAGTGAAGGAAACTTGAGGATGGAGGAAATTGTCTTATGCTGATGGATATTAGAAAGCAGGAATTCTTGGGCTACTTAACAGTTTTCCAAAAGGTCTGCTTGGATTCTGATATTATCACCACGCCCAGGTTAGGGTTAATAACCTAATTTACCTCTTCCCAGATCTATTCTAGGACCATAAACTCAATTGCTGAGTCTTAGAAACATATCAGGTGGCTAGTGCCAAAATGTGACTTCCATTGAACGTGTCACCAGCTGTGGGAGCTCATCTCAGTGTTCCCAGCTTTGCTACCTGAAGGCCTTCCACTCAGGTGCAGCCTGGATTCTTAACACAGTGTAAAGAATTTCAGGTTGAGGAGAAGTAGACTTAGTGAGTCTGAGTAGGAAACAGGATAGATGATTGAGGAGAGTCAGGTGTGGGCCTCAGGAGAAGAATGCACCCCAGTTCTCCAGTAGCAGCTGCATTGTTTAAAGAAGGTGAGCTACTTATTTCCTTATAAAAAGATTTTATAATGAAATCATAGGTTATTTATAAGGGGACTGGACAGACTTACAGATTAGGAAACAGAACTAAAGTAAAAATGTGTATGGCACAATACAGGCCTGGTCCTAGCCAGAGCACATGTGTGAGACCAACCATTCTATCCCAGCTAAGATGTCAATGGAGGGTTCTCCCCCAGGGCATGAAAAACAGTCCTTCTACTTGCCCAATGTTTATATTCTCCACCATGGCAAGAATACAATCTAAATGCCTTCTTGTTCATTACGTGGATGATCTTTTGATTGCAGTTATGCTATTCAAATGACAAAGGTACTGCCCTTAGCCAATCCCAGGCCCTCTCATCATGCCACTTTACAATTACAGATGGAAAACAGATTGTACCCTTGGCTTATTGAGCATGTTCGCTCACACACTGGTCTGCCTGGCTGTATTGCTGATGGGAATTCGCAGGTAGACATATTTATTGCTGTCTCCTCCTTGCCACCTTTATAACAAGCTAGACATTTACACCAAAGGTTCCATGTATCCCCCACTAATCTAAAAACCCTATACCCTGAGCTCTCGCTTAGCCAATGCAAACATTTAACCCATACCTGTAAGGGATGCACCCCCAACAGCCTCAAGGAGTCAATCCTAGAAGCCTTACTCCAAATTCTATCTGGCAGATGGATGTTACCCACATACCTTCCTTTGGTAACCTCAAATATGTCCATGTCATTGTGGACACTTGCTCTAAGCTTACTTTTGCTATTGCTCTCTCAGGGGAAAAGGCTTTCCATGTCATTAAGGCGACAAAAACTGCTATGTTGGTCATGGGCATACCCTGGTCAATTAAAATTGACAATGGCCCTGCATAGACATCTGCCCAATTCACATCCTTCATGGAATCTTGGAGAATAAGACACTCTCTTGGGATCCCCTACAACCCACAAGGACAAGCCATCATGGAGAGAACTAACCGGACCCTAAAGGAACTAATTATAAAACAGAAGTCCACTATGTCACCCAAGGACCCCCACTTGGCCCTAATGGAAGCTCTTTTCACCCTCAATTTTCTCACCTTTGATGAGGCAGGACTCTCCCCAGCCTACAAACATTGGAGATCCCAACCAACCACAACACCCTTACCCTTAGTCTGCTGGAATGATCCTCTTACTAATATTTGGAAGGGGCCCCACCCTCTTTTAACACAGGGCCGGGGGTATGCTTGTGTCTTTCCAGAAACTTAACAGATCCCAGTTTGGATTCCTGCCAGAAACATCCATCCAGCCACTGACTCAGTGACCGGCCTTGATGAAGAGGATGATGCCAAACCCCTCAGGCTGCATACGGGATGTTAAACTTATCCCCGCCTTTTTTTTCTACTTTTATCTCCTTTTCTCCCTACTACCACTTCCCAGAAACCATTTTGGACAACTCTTCTTAGGCCATACTTGTTTGGTGCAGTGGGCCTAGAATCTCATGCTTTTCCTAGGCTTTATTTTAGCCACTCTGTTTTGCTGTATTCCTCCCCCTTCAAGCACGCACTTCTCCTTAGCCACACCTTTGCCTTTTTTGCTTATTAATGCCTCTTATGGTAATGCTACCCTCCAACCAGACATAAATTCCTTTCCAACTCCTTTGATTACATTGATCTGCTACCATTAAGGAGACTCAATGCTACTAACTATGAAGCTAGGGTGAACTCATGACAGTCACCCAGCAACCTGTCCTACCCCAGTCCTTTTTCAGCCTCTCTAGTTAATTCTCACTCGCGAGGACTGTTCACACACCATAGATCCACCACCACTTGGCCCTCCCATGCCTTCTAGGCAACAGCCTCATATGTATAGTACAATACAGGTCTAGTCCCTAGCCAGACCTCATGCTAAAAGACATACCCCTCGGGTTTTCTCACCAGGATGGCGGATAGCCCATGACAGGTAAGATTCCATGAGATGGGGCAACCTAAGACAGGCATGCATCACCAAGGATGATGATCGGCTAAGACGCTTGGGGGCAACCTAAGCAGGCATCTGATGATCCCTTGGGGCCTGGGTTCAACAATGGCTTGGCAAAAACCCCTACCTCTCAGGGTTGTCAATAGTAATATGTATGGCACAATACAGGCCTGGTCCTAGCCAGACCACATGGCAGAAGAAACCAGGAAGTGGCTTCTGTGAACATGGCATTCTGCGCAGGCCTGGCGTGGTAACAGCTACAGTCCCATGCTCACGAGAAGCCTGCTACAAGATGACCTGTCCAGAGACAGGCTGTCATTGGTCACAAAAAGGGGACCACCCCATACAATGATTAGCCAGCCAAGCCCCTTAAAACTCACATGCACTTCCTCAATAAACGAGTTTGCAGCAGCTTGCCCTCTGCTGCATCCACCCAACCCGGCAGAGACCCTGCTGTCCCTCCTGGGCTGGCCTTTTTGAACTTTTTTTTTTCATTATTACTTATTAGAGAGAGAGAGGATGGACACACCAGGGCATCTAGCCTGTAAATGAACTCCAGCATCTGGCTTACATGGCACCTGGAGAATTGAACTGGGGTTCTTAGGCTTTGCAGGTGTGTGCCTTAATTGCTAAGCCATCTCTCCAGGCCTTTTAAAGTATTTTTAAGATTTCATTTTATTTATTTGATTCAGAGAGTAAGAGAGAGAACATAGGCATGCCAGGACTTCTAGCTACTGCAAAAATCCGCTGGAGCTGAGCTGAAAGCTTCCTCCATGTGGACCAGCTGACAGAAAGTTGGAAAAAGCTACACTGCAAGCTTTAAATTTGGCCAGCCAGGCCAAATGAGCTAATGGGTGCATGTCTGTTATGGGAGAAACCAACAGATATCTACTTGGACTGGAGGCCCGCTCCATGAGAGGGAATACATCTCTGATACTGAAAACCTAAGATGGGTAGTCATGAGCCCTAAGGGTGTAACGTCTGCTGCCTCATTAAATGTATATACTATGCTCACCAAAATGCCCAGTAAGCACTTCTCTTAATGTGCACAGCCATATATGAATGCTACTCACTTTTTGTTTAGAGAAGCTTCTCTTTTCAGATGGTGGCGACCTTGGGAGGACTCAGAAGGCACCATGGTGCTGAGAAGAAGGGACTGGACTGCTCAGCCCTGAAACATCTCAAACCCACCTTCCAAGGCTCAGGGTCCATTGCAGAAGACAGAGAGGAAAGAATGTAAGAGCCAAAGGAAGAGTAGGACTCCATACAATGGGCTCCTCCAGACACAAAATGGCCTACATATCAATGACCTCACAATGCCCAACACTACCTACACAAGATCATGGTAATATGAGGAAAAGATCATGACATCAAACTGGAAAGAGAGACTGATAGGTGGAGGGGATATGATGGAGAGTGAAGTTTCAACGGGGAAAGTGGGGGGAGGGAAGGAAATACCATGGGATATTGTCTACAATCGAAGTCCTCAATAAAAAAATTAATAAGATAATTTTTTTAAAAAGCTTTGTTACTGGGTGTGGTGGCACATGCCTTTAATCCCAACACTCGAGATGCACAGGTAGGAGGATTGCTGTGAGTTCAAGGCTACCCTGAGACCAAATAG
>JAEOAD010002106.1:0-31098 GCA_036365145.1 Orientallactaga sibirica | reverse complement strand
ATTCTCTTTGTGTCTACTGAAAACAGATGCTTTCTACATTAAAAGGACCATTTTCTCAGATCTGTGCACGTAGCTGGCACATAGTGTTTGCTGTATTTTACTCTATAGCCACACTTCTTCATCACTTACGATAGAGTTATTTCACTAACGGAGTAATTAATAAAGATATTATTGTAAAGAAAATTAGAGAATTGACATATATAACTGATTTGAAGAGAAAGGGAATCTTTTTTTTTTTTTTTTTTTTTTTTTTTTTTTTTTTTTTTTTCAAGGTAGGGTCTCACTCTGGTCCAGGCTGACCTGGAATTAACTATGTAGTCTCAGGATGGCCTCGAACTCGGTGATCCTCCTACCTCTGCCTCCCGAGTGCTGGGATTAAAGGCGTGCGCCACCACGCCCGGCTGAGAAAGGGAATCTTATCCATTTAAAATAGCCTTCATTGTACCCAAAATAGATACAATAAACCATCACTATGAAATGCCTATCATTTGTTTTCTATTCAAAAAAATAAATAAGTTAGCTGGGCATGGTGGTGCTTGCCTTTAATCCTAGCACTCAGGAGGCAGAGGTAGGAGGATCACTGTGAGTTCAAGGCCACCCTGAGACTACAGAGTGAATTCCAGGTCAGCTGGACTAGTGTGAGACCCTACCTGGAAAAAACAAAATAAATGAATGAATGAATGAATAAATTATAAGTTCTAATTTGCACATTATGAAGTTTTATTGACTGACACTATTATAATAAATCTAGGTAACATATAAGCTTAAATGTACAACATCAAACATGTTTTTAGAAATGGATATATTTGGGAGACTATGAAATTACTTGTTATCATGTTCTTGCTTACCATTTCAAGTTAAAATAACAGAAAAACAATTATATTGAATTCAATGAGAAAGTCAGATAAAAAGAAAAATTGAAAAATAAAGTATTACAAGTAATACAGATTAATGAAGTGCTATACAAATGACTGACAGTTGAAAAATACAACCTATAATCCTACTGCACTCATTTAATTAATGAGTTACAATGAATGCCAAAACTGGTTTGGCTTGAGAGAGTAAATATATATATAAATTTGAATGGCCATACTTTCATATTGATAGATTAATCATTAAGCGCTCTGTTTTTGTGATGGTTTCTGTCTGTATACATACGATAAAAGGGGAAGTGAAGTTAGCCCCTCAACTTCCCCTCTCTAACATCAAGCCTAGAGTCAAGCACCACTAATCTGCCATTTCTTTTGAGATAATTTCCATGTGCATGAATGGAGTGATGGTAATATGTACCTTTGACTGACTTACCATTCTGTGCATTACTCTGACTAAACACAGATTATTGTCATCAGGCTATGTTCTTTAATAGTTTTCCGATGTCATTACTACACAGAAATGTCATGCATTTTCAGTGGGAGTTCTAAGGCAACGAAAGGCAGAAGCTATGCATAGGTAGGAATGGAATAATTAGACCTGTATTTAAAGATCCATAGTAACAAATGGAGCCTAGGTTTGGTGTGTACATGTGTGTGTTGTATATCTCCTAAAATGATTACATACAGTGTGATCTTGATATGTTTAGCATAGCACACTTAGTAAGACACACAGCACAATGAACCCTCAATTCTTTTTATACTTTTCCTTTCCAGGAAAGATATATGATCACCAGATCAAAATGCATATATATTTTTTGTATTTCGAACTAGACATTAAAAGTTGACAGGGCAAAACTTGACCAGGTGGGGCTCATTGGTAGCTTACCATAAACTTCCCTTTAATAGTGCCCATTGTTCCCAAGAAAACAGAGCAATATACTTCCATTAATGCCTTCCCCAAACATCACTTTGTAATATAATTTGAGGAATGTTTTATTATTAATCACTATGTATTAATGTTGATTATTTAATTCTAGTAAAATATATTCCTTCATTTGGATTGTTGTTTTAAATAGAATGCATGCATAGAGGTGGAGAGATGAGATGGCTTTCTGCAGTGAAGGCCCTTGCCTGCAAAGCCAAAGGACCCAGGTTCAACTCCCAGACCCACATAAACCAGGTGCACAAGGTGGTGCATGCATCTGGAATTCATATGCAGTGGCTGGAGGCCCTGGCACGCCCATTCTTTTCTCTCACTCTATCTGCCTAGTTCTCTCTCCTCCTCTCAAGTCAATAAATAAATAAAAATAAAATATAGAATCGTATTCATGAAAGGGCAACTGGGATTCGTTATGAAATTTTAATATCAACACGGTAATACAGGTGTTTGCAAAAACAGAAGACTCATCTGACATAGAGGGTCTTTAATCTTAGGTACCAAGAGTTTTGGAAGAATCATGGAAGATGATTTCTCTTCTTAGCCTAGGAAGCATTCTTAAAATGTGTAAAGCTCTTCAGTCCTTAATATCAAAAGCCTTGTCTATGACTTAGCTATCTCTAGCTATGTAGTTCTGAAAGCAGTCTTTAGTGCTCAGATCTATTTTCCTCCATTTTCCCCCTCAGGCAATGATGGGGGTGTAGCAAACAGCTTCAGGTTCACTGAGGAGAAGCTGGCCTGCCTTCATAGGACCAAACACAGAGAGCAGCAATGATGTCCACTCAGCTCCCTCTGGCAATTTCCAATATACACACTTGACATCGTGTCCCAGTCATGCCTTCCCAAAGCCCAGGGAGGGTGCAGACACACACACACACACACACGCACGCACGCACGCACGCACACTACATGTTTTGGAAATTTAGCCATCATATCTTCCCTACTGGCTTTCTAAAAAATCTCCTTACTCTTTTTGAAATGTTTATTATATGTACTTGAAACTTCCTTTTGTCTACTATGGTACCATACTCCTCAGCTCTTGTTCCATGTCTTCATTTTGTTTAAAACCAGGATTTTCACTGATCCCCTCATGAGGGAGATCTAGTCTATCGTTTGATTTTTTCATTGAATATGCACATCAGATTGTATGCTATATGCTAATATTTTACATATGGCATAAACCATATTTCTACATATGTCTTACAATTCCTATTTTGTCTTTACTAATAAGTCGTCTTGTTTTCTTTTTATTCCACTATATCCTATTTATACCTTATAGATTTTGTTCCTTCCTTTATCCCATTTAACCTTTTTTGAGAAAGGTTTTTCCACTAATAGTCTGGGCTGGCTATTATGATCCTGAGGCTTCAGTCTCTAGAGTGCTGGGATTGCAGGCATTCATGACCACACCCAGCTGCTTATGTTTGAGTCCCTTTGCTTTATTTCTATAAAAATACACTGTTTTATTTATTTTTGTGGGGGGAAGCATCACCGCTAACTCAAAATGTGCTTTGTTGCTTTTCATGCTCCATACATTTGATGAGGGACTTAATTTGGTAGAAGAATCGTTTTCTGCAAAAATCCAACATGAACACACTAGTGATTGATCGCTGTCACTTTGCAATCTTTGTCTGCCAGCACGTCATGGATTTCACTAGTCCAGGTAAGTTTTTATTTCATCTCTTAGCATGGAATTAAAGTTCAGGTGAGGATTCCACCCCTACTCCCAGTCTGCTTATATTGTAGGTTCCTTGCCTTGGGTTTGATTTAAAACTAACTTACTAACTCTTCTTGGTCACTGGGCCTGAGGAGAATACACAGCGCTCTCTTTTTCAGGGTGGTGATATCAACAGACACCATATTCTCTATCTATCTACCATATATTATCTATCTCTATGTAATATATATAAATATACATATTCCATGCATCTATTCACTATCTTTCCTTCCATATATGAATAAGTTTTGAATAGTTTTACCCAGATATCCCATAGGAACTTAAACTGAAAAAATCCAAACCTGAACTCATCTCAACACACTGAGGATTGTCTCTTGTATCTTACACTTTTCATGATGCATTCGTAAGTTCAACCAAGCCCCCAAATCCAATACTTTGAAACATTCTGTTTATTCCTATACTGTAGCCAAGGGATAACTTAATACTGCAGATTCTACATCTTAATATCTTTCAAAATTTCCCATTGTGAAGATATTTCTGATCCTTGCCTGGATTTTACCGCAGCCTCCTAAGTGCTTTCTTTGCCTACAATCCAACTACTCACTGCTATAATTCGACTTTAAATCTAATCATGTTAAGGCCTATTAACAAGTCATGATCGCTTCTCCATCACATACAAGCCCTTCATTATATGACCTCAGATTTATTGTCACACTTACATCTTGCTTTTCTTTCTCTGATACACGATTTTTCAGATATACCAAAATGCTTCTTTTCCCAAAAGCATAATTTCTACCCTTGCTTGGCTACTACCACCTAGAATTCTATTCCTCCCCCACCACAGAGTCCTCACAATCATTTTCAGGTATTAGGTCTCTGGCAAACATTCTCTCACGTGTAGTCAGTTTACCTTTGTGGTTCCAGCAGCCCACTGTACATATGATTTACATTCTTGATATCTATTAGATAAATTTCTTCCTATTTCTCTGCCATTCCCATCAAGCAGTGTCCTAAGTGAAGGAGCAAGACCTCCTCTTTGTGTTCCCATGTTTGAATAGAGCAAGGAACAGATGTCATCATGAATTCATTAATTTGCTAACTATTTCTTTGGAAATCTGAGGAAGCATATGAAATAAGGAAATGAAATACATGTCATTTGAAAGAAGGACATACATAGTACATATTGAGCAGACAGGACCTGTGCCAGGTTTTGATTACAAGTGGGCAGAAGTAATACTCCAGCATTAAACTCTATAGCAGGAGACTACCTCTTTATAAGAGGGAAGGTGAAAGTTAAATCATGTTAACATTATACTTGTCCATATTTTACCTATTTTCTAATATTGAAAATAATTCTTTGAAACTACACAACACTTTCAGGATTGACAAAGCTCTTAAGAGGCTTGTCTTATATGATGTGCATGAGAACAGGTGAGAGAGCCAGAGTGGATATCGACAGGCTCCATTATACAAACTAGAAAACATTCTCATCAACTTGCTTAACACCACGCAGTTAATTAATTTATTAATCTGTATAGAATTACCTCCAAAGAGAAAGTGAGGTGGCTTACAAAAAAAAATTTTTTTAAGTCACAGTCACTGAAACACAAGGACAAGAACATTGCAATAAAGAAGTAAGGGTCCATAGAGGATGTCAGTAGAGTTTCAAACCAAGGGTTCTGACCCTTCCTCTCACTCACTTTCATCTCTATTATGCTGCCATGGAAACTGTGTGATCCACTGAGGGTTGACTGACATTTTGTTGGCATTCAAACAATAAAAATAAATACACAATGCCAGCCAAAGCAGTAATTTTGACTGCATACAGTATGTTGCCCAGCACCTATTGAAAATATTCCATGAAACAAACAAAAGCACTGAAACATCTCATCCAAACATGAATTCCTGTAATTATCCTGCTTGGACTAGAAACTTAACCAATCAATAGACAGAGGCGAGTTGAAATAAGCAGAGTCGACAATGAAAATTGGTCCATGAAATGTCACAAGCCTGAGATTGTTTTGCAGAGTTGCATAGAAGTCCTAAAAGAGGTGGCTGTGTCTGAGGTAAACTAATTCACTGGATCACAAAACATTTTACAGATGTCCACCTGTTCCTGTATTTTGATGAGAGTTTAAACAACAACATGGCTTTATTTGTTTTTTCCTAGACACATTTGACATATATTAACTCATAAAAGCTTCTGATTTAGTTTGTTTTTGCAATATCTTTATGTGTGCCAAAAGTACTTTCCTCTGCTTGCCACCTCAAAAGAACAGTATTTGATAAATCCTCTTCCCTTTGCATGCCACATATTCTCTCAAGTGTTCTCATGGTATCAGCAATCACTATGAGATAACACCTAAGTGTTATGTGTCATTTACTTTCTTTTCATAAACCATAGGTAAATCTTTTCATGTCTATTGCCAACTGTTTCCAGTCATCACCTTCATCAAATCTGCCATTTTCTATTTTATTTCTATTTAGTTAATAGCTTTACCACCTAAATGCCAAAGGTCAAGTCGTCAGTCTCTTTGAGACACCCAATGTCCCTTTGAGCACTACTGCACAAATTTGTTCTACCTGGAAGCACTTTATATCTATCTATGCAGTGACTGCTAATACATATGATGGTCCTGCTTCCTTCCAAATGAAATCAGCCAACACATCATAATTAGTTTACTTATAAGATCAATCAATTCTTTTATCGATCTTCTTTAGCCACTTCCATTGCAAGGGCTGTGAGGAAGGTCATTAGATATTTGGCCTGTCCTATTTATCTCTTTGCATAGTGCATAGCATTTTCTGAAGTTTCATAGATTTATGGAAGAGAATGATGCATATTTTATTGCCTTCTCTCTTCTGATGAATTCACAATGTTTCATTAAGCATTGCAGTGTTAACAACATCAATTGCTCAAGTTATTAATATGGAACACTGTCCTAATAGGATGTGATCAGCACATGGGAGGGGGTGATAACTATGTTGAAGGGACCTGAACACATAATTGATACTAAATAATAGGAAGAATTGGAAATTCATCCTGAAGAAGATTCGACTTAATTCCTGAACTAACATATTTAAATATTTCCCCAAAGGAACCCCGGGATCATCTGGAATCTTTCCTACTTCATGAAAACATAATGGTTTTTACTTACTAGGAAATAAATATAGAATGTTCCATATTTTGCTACCTTTTACTTTGCACTTCACAGATAGGAAACCCACCAATCCCCAGTGCAGAGTCCCCTGAGAAGCGTTTCTTAGAAATGAGCTCACATAGACATTTACCAGTTTGCTGAAATAATGGTCAATTTGAATGGTAGGATCTGTATTTTCAGTATCAGTTCCCTAAAGTTAGTAATAAATACTCTAGTTTTCTTGAGTCAAGGACCCTGACATACTACCTACTTTACATGAGTTCCCTACTTGTAAGTATTATTTTCAAAATGTGCAATTTTAAAATTTATATCTTGCATTTTATTTTATTTTATTTTATTTGAGAGAGAGAGAGAGAGAAAAGGGCAGATTTGTTGAGCAAATGGGCACACCAGAGCCTTCAGCCACTGCAAACAAACTCCAGATGCATGTGCTACTTTGTTTATTTGGCTTATGTGAGGAATGAAACCTGGACCCTTAGGCTTCACAGGCAAGCACATTAACCACTGAACAATCTCTCCAGCCCACACGATTTATTTTTAGTCAACATTTTTTTATCACAGCACAGCACCAATACCAGTGATAACGAATCAGAAAATTTCTGTGTGTATTACCAGTAATAACTTCCCATACTCAAGAAGACACATGTGGTTCTGTTGCATCCCATCCCATGCCTACATATAAGTTCCAGAAAGGCGGAAAGATTGTTAGAGTCACAAGTTGGGGCATTATGCACAGAGACTGGGGCCTACATCCCAGAACTCTTGACTAACCTCACAATGCACAACCCACATTCCCCATTGATGAGGGTCCCTTTGAAAGTGGGAGAACAGGGAGGAGGACAATGGAACCAATACTATGAATGTAAAATCAGAATAATATAAATAAATAAAGGAGAAAAAAAGAGTGTGTGAATGGGCATGCCAGGGTCTCTCGCTCTACAAATAAACTTCAGATATATGTGTCACTATGTGCATTTGGCTTTACCTGGGTATCGGGGAAAAAATATAGGCCAACAGGCTTTACAAGCAAGGGCCTTTAACCACTGAGTCATCTCCAGCTCTTCTTACTTATCTTTTTTTTTCACTCTAGCACAGGCTGACCTGGAAATCACTATGCATTCTCAGGGTAACCTCGAACTCATGGCAATCCTCCTACCACTGCCTACCAAGTGCTGAGATTAAAGACATGCACCACCATAACTGGCCCTCTTCTCAGTTATCTACAGCAATCTCTAACAGAAGAGTTAAGATAATGAGGCAGAGGGAGAAAGTGAAGAGAGATTGAGATTTTTCTTTTTCTTTTTTGTGTTATTTTCTAACCACTCTCTGAGTTGGTATTTAATAAAAATAAAATGCTTAAATTCCAACAGGTTGAAAGAAGTAGGAGGAAGAAAAGCAAAAAGCATCAGCCATCATATGGTCTTATCTACTCCTGAATAATGGAATTAGTTAAGTAGCAGAACATGTATTTTTCCTTATGTACTCTAAATTTCTGTGAAGCCTGATTCAAAAACACACATGCAAAACAAACAAACAAACAAACAAAAACAAACAAACAAAAACAAAAAAAATCCTGAAACCTGGAAGACAGCATTAAATGTGATCTGGCTGGTCATCCATATTAGTGCAATACTTGTTTCAGACATTCAAGATAGAATCAGTATTTCATAAAACCTGTCCAAGCTGTGTCAAGAGGTTAGTCTTGTAGATAAAAATATGAATAAGTTATATCAGAGAAAACTTAGAGAAAACCACTATCTTTGTAACATGCTTTGGTTGTTTTAGTTTATCTGTTTTATTTTGAGACAAGGTCTTGCTTCTTTCTTTGGCTGGTGTGATACTTGCTATGTAGCTCAGACTGGCCTTGCTGAACTGTGGGCAGTCTCCTGCCTCATCCTCCATAGTGCTAGCATTACAAACATGTATCACCTTGGTCAGCATAGCTTTGGTTTCTCTAATTCTGACTATTTCTTCACAGATTGAAGAGCAGGATGAAAAAAAATTCAGGGAGAAAGCAACTACTTGCATTTGTGTTTTTAAAGCATATTTAATAAATACTAAAAATTCTTCCATTTCAGTCATACTTTTGAAGTTGTTAATGAATGCATTTCCTTATTATTCTCTTTGTGTCTACTGAAAACAGATTCTTTCTAAATTAAAAGGACCATTTTCTCAGAGCTGTGCACCTAGTTGGCACTCAGGGTTTGCTGTATTCTACTCTATAGCCACACTTCTTCATCACTTAAGATAGAGTTATTTCTCTAACAGGGTAAATAATAAAGATATTATTTTGAAGAAAATTAGAGAATTGACAAATACAACTGGTAATATTATTAGATGTGAAGAGAAAGGAAAACTTATCCATTTAAAATAACCTTCATTGTACCCAAAGCATATACAAAAACCATCACTATGAAATGCCTATAATTTGTTTCCTTTTCAAAAAAAAAAAAAATTTAGCTGGGCATTGTGGTGCTCGCCTTTAATCCCAGCACTCGGGAGGCAGAGGTAGGAGGATCGCGGTGAGTTCAAGCCACCCTGAGACTACAGAGTGAATTCCAGGTCAACCTGGACTAGTGTGAGACCTACCTGGAAAAAAACAAATAAATAAATAATCTGTAGGATCTAATTTGCACATTATGAAATCTTATTGGGCTAACACTATTATAATAAATCTAGGTAACATAAGCTTAAATGTATAACATCAAACATGTCTTTACAAAAGGATATATTTGGGAAACTATGAAATCCATTTGTTATCATGCTCTTGCTTACCATTTCAAGTTAAAATAACAGAAAAACAATTATATTGAATTCAATGAGAAAGTCAGATAAAAAGAAAAAATTGAAAGCAAATAAAAGTTTAATACAAGTAATGCAGATTAATGAACTGCTATACAAATGAGTGACAGTTGAAAAATACAACCTATAACCCTACTCCACTGTTTTAATTAATGAGTTAAAAAGAGTGCCAAAACATGTTTGGCTTGAGTGAGAAAATATATGTAAATTTGAATGGCTATACTTTCGTATTGATAGATTAATCATTAAGCATTCGGTTATATTTTTTTAAGCATAGTGCTTATCACACACATCTTATGAAAATAGCCTGTGAACCTTTCTCTCAGGAGTCATGGACCAAGGCTGATGATTTTTGTCTTGTTTTGTAAGTTTACTGAGGATTGGTCCGTTATTTCCATGAACAAAAATATAGAGATGTCCGTGCATGCGAAGAAGAGTGTTCTCGGATCACTAGTTTCTGTGCGTATATATTCTCAGCAGTACATAGAATAACATGGATGAAAATATTAATGAGGAAAGAAGTACTCCTTGCTGAGTCTACAGTGTATCTTTCCCTTAAAATTGAGGTACTTACGAAAGAGGAGCTAGGACATACTGTACAGTTCAAAGTACAAGTGTTCCCACCACAAGCCACTGATGGCGCTTTATTCAATACTTGTCATATTAAAATCTGTGCCCTTTGTTACGTGAGATAAAGGAAACTAATCACACAGATTGCAAGACAGAATTCTGTGCTACATCTGACAATGCAATGTACAGGAATGACCCCGGCTTTTGAATGGCTTGGTATTCATAAGTTCTTTCAAACAGAACTGCCCACAAATGGACAAAAGTGTTGCACCATTCCAGCTGATTTCTGAGGCCAACTTGGATGCTGTTCTACCCTGAGCTGCCACTATGCTGGAAGGCTTTCTTTAACGGGTCCCTGGACCTTATTTTCTAATCCCAGAACTGAGGTATATGCAAAATCAAATGTGCAACTTATTCCCAATGTGCTGGTCCTCTCCACCTGCCTGACCTCGCACCAATTTCAGTCTCAGCAGCAAAGAAACTCGGGCTTGTGAGCCCAGTAGAGTGGAACCACCTGAGCCTTCCCATGTCTTCCCTTCACAGAGATGCCACTGCTGCCTCATCTGTCCCTTCGCCCCAGTCTTGAACTGCTTCATCAGAAGGATGGATGCCTGTCTGCAAGGCTGGGGTGGAGATTTACAGAATGATGCCAAGAGTTCTGAAATCCGCTGCCTTTGCAAATTCAGCTTTTCCAAAAGTAAAGGACAACTCAGATTCATAGGGGCGAAAACTCCTGCTTTGTCTGCTTGTACACCGTGACAGTTTAACTGGCCTTGTTCATCACTACAGTCCCACCACTTGGTAGAGAACTTGTCATACAGTCTATGCTTTAGTCAAAATCCACTGACAGTAACTGATGAATGACAGATGTGTAGTGATTCTGAGGAATGAGGTGTTACCCAGCTCAGAATGTGAAATTGGTTAATTTCTGGGAACCTGGAAATGATGCAATCCCATTGAAAGAAGGGTTACAAGAAGCTTTGACCAGGGTCAGATATTCAAGTGAGCCCATGTTCACTTGGGCCTTCTACAAAGGGTCCTTGTTTTCCAACTCGTTTTGGAACCCTGATCTAGAATATATATACTAAAGAAGGGCCAAATTTTGATTCAAGAAAGGAACAGACTTGAAAAGGAATTAGGGGATTTTGAGGAGACAAGGAGAAATTTATCATGTTCTTTTTCTTCCAAGTTATATCAGGTTAACATTATATGTGTCCATATTTTAGCTATTTTCTGATATTGAAAATAATTCTTTGGAACTACACAACACTTTCAGGATTGACAAAGCTCTTAAGAGACCTGTCTTATATGATGTGCATGAGAACAGGTGAGAGAGCCAGAGTAGATATCGACAGACTCCATTATACAAACCAGAAAACATTCTCATCAACTTGCTTAACACCATGCAATTAATTAATTTATTAATCTGTATAGAATTACCTCCAAAGAGAAAGTGAGGTGACATACAAAAAAATTTTTTTAAGTCAGATTCACTGAAACACAAGGACAAGAACATTGGAATAAAGGAGTAAGGGTCCATAGTGGATGCCAGTAGAGACCCCTCCTCTCACTCCCTTTCATCTCTATTAGGCTGCCATGGAAACTGTGATGCACTGAGTGATGACTGACAGTTTTGTTGGCATTCAAACAATAAAATTAAATACACAGGGCTGGAGAGATGGCTTAGCGGTTAAGGTGCCTGTCTGCTAAGCCTAAGAACCCGGTTCCAATCTCCAGGTCCCAGGTTTAGCCAGATGCAAAGTGACAAAATGGTGAAATGCCGCACTTGACCACAAGGGGGAGCACACATCTGATTTTCGTTCACAGCAGCTGAGAGGCTGCTGGCGTGCCCATCTATATCTGTCTCCCTCCCCTCTCTGTCTGTCTTTCTCTGTGTCTCTCTCCAAAAATAAATGTAATAATAAAAAAATTAAAAAAATAAATACACAATGCCAGCCAAAGCAGTAATTTTGACTGCATACAGCATGTTACCCAGCACCTATTGAAATAATATTCCATGAAACAAAAGCACTGAAACATCTCATCCAAACATGAATTCCTGTAATTATCCTGCTTGGACTAGAAACTTAACCAATCAATAGACAGAGGCCAGTTGAAATGAGCAGAGTCCACAAAGAAAATTGGTCCATGAAATGTCACAGGCCTGAGATTGTTTTTCAGAGTTGCATAGAAGTCATACAAGAGGTGGCTGTGTCTGAGGTAAACTAATTCACTTGTGATCACAAAACATTTTACAGATGTCCACCTGTTCCTGTATTTTGATGAGAGTTTAAACAACAACATGGCTTTACTTGGATCCTGTTACTCAACTAGATCCACTCTTTCCATTTACCTAAGGGCTGCATTGAAATTGAAAAATGATAATACCTATAAGACCTCTCTAGTGCTGACATTTCCCGCTCTTTTGTAACACCAACAAAATTTCAAAATGGAAAATATAACCTTTTCCACCTTGTCTGTAGTTTCTCTACACAGTTTAAAAAAATTGAAAGGTAGTATCTATTCCAGAATCAACAACAACTAGCAGGCATAATAATCATAATGTCAAAAGTTAAAATGATATCAACTTATATATTCATTGAGCCAAGAACTGATATAAGTACACACTCAAGTCTCATAACAACATTGTGAAGTAGCAACTATTATTATCCCCATGCCATGGAGGAAGAAAAAAATGAGACATAGTGAGATTAAAAAGTTATTTAAGGTCACACAGCTAAAGATGTGTGAATCTAGTATAGGAACAGAGACTGAGTATCCTGCTAGGCTCAGAAAGCAAAACCCATTAGATATTTACTCAGATGAACTACGTGTTTATGCATTTTTTCTGACCCCTTCCCATTATCTTTTCTTATTTTTTCTGTTCTTATCATTTCCAATTAACATTTCACTAGTAGATACTCAGGGTATCTAAAGATACCACTAAATTTAGAGAAAGTTCTTTGAGTTTCCTCAAGGAATAGGAAGACTTCTGTTTTCCTTAGGTGATTTTCTTCTCTCTAATGCTCATTGCAGTAATTTTATCATCTTTTACAGATCGGAAATCAGTTATTCACAGGTAGATGGTTCATCCTGCTTTTGCCATGGAAATTTAGATCAATGCCCAAAGCCAGACCCCCCTTCTACATTTTGTTTTTAAGAAGGGGTGAACGCTAATCCTTGTCAAGCACTCTCATCAAATGTCATGGCTAATCTCACCAAGGAGCCATATATTTGGGAATGTGAGCAACCAATGTTCTCAGTTTATTTAACATTTCAGTTCTGCTCAGTAACAGTTTAATTAAACTTGAAGGGGGAAAGGTCAATAGCAAAACTACACATAATCTCCAGATAATTCATTGAAAAGGAAAAAAAGGAATTCACTGTTGTCAAAGAAGAATGGCGTAATGCAGTGTGAAAGGTATAGTTCGCCTGGGTAGTCACTAGTTGTCTACAAGGTAAATCTTTTTAAAAAATATTTTATTATTTATTTATTTATTTATTTGAGAGAGAGATACAGAAATAGGCAGGTAGAGAGAGAGAGAATGGGTGCACCAGGGCCTCCAGCCACTGCAAATGAACTCCAGATGCATGCACCCCTTGTGCATCTGGCTTAAGTGGGTCCTGGAGAAGCGAGCCTTGAACTGGGGTCTTAGGCTTCATAGGCAAGCACTTAACTGCTAAGCCATCTCTCCAGCCCGTAAATCTTTTTTTTTTTTATTATGTAGAAATATTGTATGCACACATCATGTGTTGCTACCATTTCTGCCTCCTTGTTCCCATTCCACTGAGGGCTCTCCTCAGTGGGATTGTTCATATTCACCATGGGGCTGTGGGTTATAAGAGCAGTGGTCAGTCAGTGTGTGTGGTAGGGAGACGATGCCTCTGAATGTTCATGCCTATGGACAGTCTTCTCTACACCTGTCAATGAGGTAGGTAATTCCATAAGTGTTATTTCATTTACTTCTCACAATAATTCTATAAATGTGGTGCTGAGTTTTTTAACAAGTTAAGGCAATTAAGACCCAATGAGATGAAATCATATACTGTAAATGGGATACTTAGCAAGCAACCCTCCAAAGCTAGCACCTCCTGAGTGTGTCTGAATCTCTCCTTACAACTGGGCTGAGACTGTATCTTGAGTTTATTTGCCATCTACTGTCGCGACCGCCTCGACCAGCAAGGAAGACGCAACGCTCGGACTCTTCTTTCAACAGTTTATTCAGGAACCTTGAACAATCTTCCTGACCCGGGCAAAGCCCGCCCAATACTTAAGAAGCCTTTGAACAGCCAACCCTGGTGTGCCACGTGGTGAATGCAGATAGGTCCACATATGCGGAAGCAAGCCTAGATCACGGCCCAAGCCAAATAAGGACTTGTTTATCCAGGAGAGCACTCGCCATCATCGGAAGGCGGAAGGCGGAAGCCAGCGCCATCTTTAAGGCGTGGCACCTCGCAGCTCTCTACAATCTACCATCTTGATTCTATGCAGGACATAAGTGGGGCCAATGAAAAGAACCTGCAAGGGACCAAATTTGCGTTCATTTTGATATAGCCATTTCTAACAGTCCACAAGCAGATGGCATAGACATATCTTGAGATGTAATCCATGTACTGCCACTGGAAGTGTTCCCAGAGAGGTAGTAGTGGTAGCGTTGGGCAAAGAGACCTGTTTCAGTGCTTGCTAGATGTAGAAGGGATTCCGGAGTTTACTGTATGACTGGAAACACGTCATCAAAGACCCTACACAACAACTACCACAGAAACCTGTTCATCCAAAGGTGGGTACGTGGAGCAAGCTAAACAAGAGAAAGTATCCTCTGACAGTGTCAGTAACAGCTGAAAAGAGAAGAATTATTGAAGTATTTCTAGGGTTTAGCAGACATATGATGGTGTCAGTAAAAAGCTGAAAAAAAAGAGAAGAATTATTGAAGTATTTCTAGGGTTTAGAGTTGGTAACTGGTCATATGATGGTTTCAGGACAGAAGCTTTTAAGTATGACTCTTAAAAAATTCTGGTCTGAACTTTTGAAGGAGGTGAGTTGCTGGAAGTCAGTGGTCTTATCTTTGGGACACATCTTTGGGACACATGACCCATAGAGATTGACTGTTAAAATAGTGTGAGTTGAAAAAATCAAAATCGCTAAAACGCAAAGACCTTCAGAGACCAGAGGAGCTAAGAAGACATGATGACTAAATAGAATGAACCATTTTGGATTGAATCCTGAAAACGAACAAAGCAATTAGTGGAAATTTGGTAAAATCTGAGAAAGAATATAGCTTAGACAGTAATGTTCTTAACTTAGTATTGACAAATGTAGTGCACTATAAAAAGATATTAACTTTAAAGAAAAAATGAGTAAGTTAAAGGTATGGAGGAACTAATTGTATTACTTGTACAACTTTTTAATGAATAAGATAATATTAAAACTTTTAGTTACGTTTTTAAAACTTTATTTTTATTATTTTTTGAGAGAGAGAGAGAGAGAGAGAGAGAGAGAGAGAGAGAAGAAGACAGATGATGCGCCAGCAGCAGTGTCTCAGCTGTTGCGAACGAAATCCAGATGTGCGCGCCCCCTTGTGGTCAAGTGCAGCATTGCACCATTGCATCACTTTGCATCTGGCTAAACGTGGGACCTGGAAATTGGAACCGCTGGAGATTGGAACCAGTGTTCTTAGGCTTAGGAGGCAGGCGCCTTAACCCGTAAGCCATCTCTCCAGCCCTAGCTTACTTTTTTTAAATTGAGGTTCATTTGCCCTGCCCTTCACGGTTTTCTTCAATTGATCTATTTTGTCGTAGTTTGATGTGTCTTCCAATGTGTGGTTGTTTAATTTCTTATCGTGATCTGGAAAGCACCTCAGAACTGATCTAGTCCAAACTGTGTTTCTATTTAATATATCTATATGGAAATAAGTGGTGAGATTTTTGGGTTGTAGCAGTTACATCAATTTTTATCTCATTATGTTTGCTCTAATTTTTAATAGAAATTATTTATTTATTTTCAAGGAGAGAGGGAGAGAATGTAGTGCACCAGGACCTCTTGCCACAGCAAATGAACAACAGATGCATGTGCCATTTTGTGCATCCAGCTTTTCGTGGGTACTAGGGAATAGAACCTGGGTTCTTAGGCTTTGCAGGCAAGAGCCATAACTTCTGAATCACCTCTCCATTTTAAATTTAAAGCCACTGTTGTGGTTTCTGTACATTTCAGCTCCCTTTTTTTCCACCTACATGGCGGCATACTATTGGGTTGCTATGTAAAAATTCCAAATTACCAGGCCCAATCCAGGCTAAGGTTAATGTTAGGTTGAGACGGGCTCCCAAGATGGAGTCACCATGGATTGGGAGACAGTGGAAGGAGATCAGCATGAGTTCGATGCCAGCCTGAGACTACCTAGTGAACTCCAGTCAGCCTGGGCTAGATCGAGACCTTATCGTGAAAAAAAATAAGACGCCTCTCAATCTCTAGCCCTCATTTTACTTTTTTTTTTTCAGGTAGGGTATCTGTCTAGCTAAGGTTGACCTGGAAGTAAATATGTAGTCGCAGGGTGGCCTCTACTCTTGGTGATCCTCCTACCTCTGCCTCCATAGGGCTGGGATTAAAAACGTGTGTCACCATGCCAGGCTTTTTCTTGTTTATTTGTATGTTGTATTTGGTTTTTTGAGGTAGGGTCTCACTGTAGCTCAGGCTGAACTGGAATTCACTATGTATTCTCAGGGTGGCCTTGAATTCACGGTGATCATCCTATCTCTCCTTCCCAAATGCTGGGATTAAAAGCGTCCACCACCAGGCCAGGCTTTATATTTTTTATTCATTTATAGAACCTGAGTCCCTTGGCTTTGCAGGCAAGTGGCTTAACCACTAAGCCATCTCGCCATCTCCGGGATTAATTTTTTACCTTCTTGGCTTTTCGATGTAGTGTCTCGCTCTAACTCAGGCCAAGTTGGAATTCACTATGTCGTCTCAGGGTGGCCTAGAACTCACAGAAATCATCCAACTTCTGCCTCCTGAGTGCAGGGATTCAGGGTGTGCATCAACACAGCTGGCATTCCAGCTCTTTTTTTTAAGTTATTTTATTTTTGTTTATTTATTTGAGAGACAGGAATATAGAGAGATAATTAAAAATTATTTTACCCACTATCTACTTCTGTTTTCAGATGTACTGTAATATTATCTTCAGATGTATGGTTAAACTGTGTGTGTCAGCACACACTTGTAATCCAATTATTCCGGAGGCTGAGGCGGGAAGACTATTTGAGACTATCCTGGGATACAGAGCAAGACCTACTCTAAAAAAAATGATAAACAAACCAACATAGAAGTGTGAAGTGTGGTTTCTGTTGTGGTTTCAATGGGAACTGTCCCCACAGGCTCAAGTGTTTGAACACTTGATGTCCACCAGGTGGCGCTGTTTAAGGTGGTGTGGAACCTTTGGCACTGTGGCCTAGCTGGAAGAAGGTGGAGAATGGGACTTGGACAGTAGTACCCACCTCTGGTTCTGAAAACAAGCTCTTAGCAGGGGTCAAGCCCCTGCTGTCATGGATGTGTTAGAGCTTTCAAGAAAGTTCGAGAAAGCAGTTAAGGTGTGTGCCTGCAAAGCCTAGGAACCCCGGTTCAATTGCCCAGTTCCCATGTAAGCCAGATGCACAAGAGGGCACATGTTTCTTGGGGGTGTTTGCAGTGCCTGGAGGCCCTGCTGTGCCTATTTTCCCTTTCTCTCTGCCTCTTCCTCTCTCTGCTCTCTCTCTCTCAAGTAAATAAATAAATAAAATATTTTTTAAAACATCACCTGACTGTCAAAAGGATGTTAGGGTCAGACACACAGGTGGACAATGCAAGGATTCATATTAGTTCTAGAAAGGTCGACTTTGAATCTGACCATCCCATCTCTCCACAATCAGAAGTTCTATCCACAGAAGTGTAGGTGTGGCTGTTTTCTGGGAACTTTGGTTCACAAAGGCAACGTGTTAAAAGGGGCATCTGGGGTGGGAAAGATGGCTCAGTGGATAAGCCTTTGACTGTGAAGCCTAAGAACCCCGGTTCGAGGCTCGATTCCCCAGGGCCAAGAAAGCCAGATGCACAAGTTGGTGCATGCATCTGGTGTTCATTTGCAGTGGCTAGAGACCCTGGTGTGCCGAATCTCTCTCCCTCTCTCCTTCTCTCTGTCGCTATTGTATAAATAATTCAACAAATATTAATTTTAAAAAGGAAGACTGGGCCCTGGAAAAATGGCTCAGCAGTTAAGGCAAGTGCTTGGAAAGCCTAAGAACCTAAGTTAAATTCCCTAGTATGCAAGTCAAGTCAGATACACAGCGTGGGACAAGAGAGGAAGTTACAGGTCAGCCTAGGCTGGCCACCAACTCACTGAGATCCTCCTGCTTCTGCCTCCAACATCTATTGAGATTAAAGGTGTGCACCACCACCGTTGATCCAGATTTTTAAATATTTTAATTTTTATTTATTTATCGTGTGTGTGTGAGTGTGTGTGTGAGAGAGAGAGAGAGAGGAGCGGGGAGAGAGAGAGACAGAGATAAAGAGAAGCAGCTAGGGAGAGAAAATGAGCATGTCAGGGACTCCAGCCACTACGAACAAACACCAGAGCAGTGTGCCAACTTGTGTATCTGACTTTAAGTAACTTTGGGATGGGGTTCAGCTCAGGGGCCGAATGATTGCCTAGCCTATCTGGGTTCTGAGTTCCATCCCAAACCATGAAACAAATGAAATGCATGAAATTCGATGCAAAGTTTGAGATTTATCGAACTTGTGATTATACAATTATTTATTTGTTTGTTTGTTTGTTTTTTCTTTCAAGGTAGGATTTCACACTAGTCCAGGGTGACCTGGAATTCACTATGTAGTCACAGGTTGGCCCCACACTCATGGTGACCCTCCTACCTCTGCCACCAAAGGGCTAGGATTAATGACATGGTGACCTAGCTGGAGGAAGATGGAGAAGCAGACTTGGAAAGTAGTACCCATCTATGGTTCTGACCTAAGCTCTCAGCAGGTGTCAAGCCCCTGTTGTCATGGATGTGTAGCAGGAGCCGATGCCAGCCTGGAACTCAATGGCGATCATCCCATCTCAACATCATAGGTGCTAACAATAATAACTTATCAAAGGAAAGGTGGCACCGAGAGCATGAATCTCCTGTTTCGTTAGGGGGTACAGGGGCGCACGTCTCTTCCCTGGCAAAATGGAAGAGATTTATGTGCCCCTATTAAGCACTGATAAGTCTGTACAAAAGTATGATAGAATTAAGAGATTTTAGAGCAACACTCCTATAACTCTAAGCGAGAGACCATAACTCTAAGAGACAGAGTGGGCAAAATAGGCATACTGAATAAAGATGTTCTAATCTGTTGTCAATTTGACTTGCCAATTCAATGTGTTATTATGTTTTTCAGACTACAGCATACAGATGACATTATAAGTCAATTCTTTGGGGGCCAGGAATATGGCTGAGTGGGTAAGAGAACTTGTTATCTAAGCCTGAGGACCTGACGTGAAGCCTCAGCAAACATAATAAAAGGTGGGCATGGCCACATACACATATAACCCAGTCATAAGGACAGTCGAGTCAGGAGAATCACTGCAGCTCACTGTCCAGCCAGCCTGGCTCAAAAATAGCAGCTCCAGAAGCCGGGCGTGGTGGTGCATGCCTTTAATCCCAGCACTCGGGAGGCAGAGGTAGGAGAATCGCCGTGGGTTCGAGGCCACCCTGAGGCTACATAGTTAATTCCAGGTCAGCCTGGACCAGAGTGAGACCCTACCTTGAAAAAAAAAAAAAAAAAAAAAAAAAAAAAAAGAATAGCAGCTCCAGGTTCAGCGCCAGACCCTGCCTCATGGAAGGAAAATCAGAACACTGACAGAGGAAGGCATCCAGAATTCTACTACTCTGCGTTTCCACCTGTGCACACAAAGTCAGTGCATCTGTCCTCCACTACATCAGAGAGAACTTCCACCCCTCCTCCAAGAAGAAACTTTTACCATTCATTCTTAACCTGATGCATTTGAAAACATGTATTCTTTGTATTAACAGAAGTTTCCCTTGATCCACACAAGAAAAAAAAATCACGGCACAGATTTCATACAAATATACAAATATCCACTGTATCATAGTAAGCACCTAGCTATTTGGAAGTCATCAGTCAACTGAAGTGGCTTCCAGAGATAATGAATTCTCAGCTGACCAACTCTCAAGTGCATTTGGAAGGAAAGGCATGAAAACAGAAGGGAAGAAATGATAGGGAACATTCTACTGAAAAGTTGAGACCTGGGTGCTACAAATGATCTCCCCTCACATGCAGAATAATCGGGGAGCACATAACAGTTATTCCATTAAATCTTTCCATACATTTCTAACTCTTTGTTAATGATAAAAGGGATTGTAGTGACGCCTTTTGTACGTGATTTACAAAATGGCTATTGAAGATGGAATAAGAAAATGCATGTATAAAAAGTTCTACACATGGCTGCAAGGACGACTTAGTGGCCAATGCCTACAAAGCCTAAGGAAGCAGGTTTGACTCTCATAGCACACATAAGTCAGATGCACGTGCACGTGGTGGTGCATGCATTTGCAGTAGCTACAGGCCCTGGTACATCCATATCCTCTCTTTCATAATAAATAAAATAGTAAATAAATAAACACTTTTCTTTTAAAAAGTCCTACATTGGGCTGGGGATTTAGCTCCATTGGTAGAGCTCCTGTATTGTATGCTTAAACCTTTGGGTTTAACCCACAACATTATCTAAAAGCAGGTGCGGTGGTGTATGCATAAAATCCCAACCATTGGGAGGTGGACTGAGGAGGATCAGAAGTTCAAGGACACCGTTTGCTACATAGTTAATTTAAGGTCAGCCTAGACTAGAGGAAACACTATCTCAAAAAAAAATTTTAAAAATACACAGCTACCAGCCGGACGTGGTGGCGCACACCTTTAATCCCAGCACTTGGGAGGCAGAGGTAACAAGATCTTTGTAAGTTCAAGGCCACCCTGAGACTACAGCATGAATTCCAGGTCAGCCTGGGCTACAGTGAGTCCTTACATTGAAAAACAAAAAAACAAAACAATATATCTGTAGTCTCAGGATGGCCTTGAATTCACAATGATCCTCCTGCCTTTTCCCCCTGCATGCTGGGATTAAAGGCATACACCAACACACCCAGATAAAAAGCATATTTTTTATTTGCATGCAAAGAGATACAGAGACAGAGAAGGACAGAGAGAGAGCAAATGGGAGAGACAGGGCCTTCAGCCACTGCAACGAACTCCAAATGCCTGTGCCATTTGGGTACTGGATAATCGAACCTAGGATGTTAGGCTTTGCAGGCAAGCACATTAACCACTGAGCCATTTCTTCAGCCTATAGATATTCTTTTTTGCAGTACCAGGGAGTCCAGGGTGTTGCATGCGTCAGGCAAGTCCTTTCCACTGAACTATGCCCCACCCAGTTCCCAGTGCCCTAATAATTGCTAGAGAAACTTCTAAATACAAATATGATTGATACATCATCTTTAACAATTCCTTACTGCCCAGAAAACATCCACTGTAAGGCTTAAAGTACCGAGACCTGGCGATGTTGGGGAGATCCCAGGCTGTGTCTACAAGGATAGTAATAAGCTACTACATGGCGTTGTGTGTGGTTTTGTTTTGTTGTTTTTTAATTTTATTTCCAAAGTAGGGTTCCACCATAGCCCAGACGGTTCTGGAACATACTATGTAGCCCCACATTGGACTTGAACTCACAGTAACCCTCCCAATTCAACCTCCGAATGATGGCATTAAAGGTGTGAGACACCACATCTGATTGCCATACTGTTTTTATTTTAAATATGGAACTCCCACTCTCTCTGATAAAATATATATATAGTTTTGTTTTAAGGAAGGGTCTCACTGTGGCCCAGGCTGACCTAGAATCCTGGGTATTCGCAGGGTGGCCTTGAACTTACGGTGATCCTCCTACCTCTGCCTCCCAAGTGATGGGATTAAAGGCATGCGGTACCATGCCTGGCTGAGAAGTAAATTTTAAAAAAATTTAATATGGTATGCTTCACGAATTTCCATGTCATCATTGTGCATGGGGCCATTCTAATCTTCTGTGTATCATCCCGATTTTAGTCTACGTGCTCTGAAGAGAGTGAGCACTCTCTTACTATTTTTATTTTTTGGAGATTGACACAGAGAAAGACAGAGGGAGGGAGAGGAAGACAGATAGAGAATGGGTATGCCAGAAGCCTCTCAGCAACTGCAAATGTACTCCAGATGTGTGTGCCCCCTTGTGCATCTGGCTTACATGGGTAATGGCGAGTTGAACCTAGGTTTTAGATTTGCAGGCAAATGCTTTAACCACTGAGCCATCTCTCCAGCCCTCAGGCCCCCTTTTTAAATTTTAAAAAAAAAATTATTTTATTTATTTTTGGACAGAGACACAGAAAGAAACAGATAGAGAGTGACAGGAAGACAGATAGAGCTGGGTGCGCCAGCAGTCTCTCAGCTGCTGTGAATGAAATCCAGATGTTGCGCCCCTTGGGGCAAGTGCGGCACTGCGCCCTTGTGTCACTTTGCATCTGGCTAAACGTGGGACCTGGAGATTGGAACCGCTGGAGATTGGAACCAGCATTCTTAGGCTTACCAGGCAGGCGCCTTAACTTCTAAGCCATCTCTCCAGCCCAGCCCCCCCTTTTTTTAAACCTATATGGCACGATAAAATTGGATTGCAAGAAGAAAGTTCCAAATGACAAGACCCAAAGCAGGCTAAGGTTATTGTTATGTCTGGACAGGCTTCCAAAGTGAGGTCACCATGGATTGGGAGACAATGGAAGCAGGATCGCCATGAGTTCCATGCCAGTCTGAGACTACCTAGTGAATTCCAGATGAAGCTGAGCTAGAGGGAGAACTTACCATGAAAAATAAGAGTACTGCTCTCTCTCTCTCTCTCTCTCTCTCTCTCTCTCTCTCCCCCTCAATCTCTCAAATCTCTAGCCCACATTTTACTTTTTTTTTTTTTTGAGATAGGGTCTCATGCTAGCTCAGGGAGGAAGGAAGAAAGAAAGGAAGGAAGGAAGCAATGAAGGAAAGGAGGAAGGGAGGGGTGAAAGCAAAGAGGGAGGGAGAGAGAGACAAAGAAAGAGAGAAAGAAAGAAAGAAAGAAAGAAAGAAAGAAAGAAAGAAAGAAAGAAAGAAAGAGCCGGGCATGGTGGGTATGCCTTTAATCCCAGCACTTGGGAGGCAGAGGTAAAAGGATTGCCATGAGGTAGAAGCCACCCTGAGACTACATAGTGAATTCCAGGTTAGCCTGAGCTAGAGTGAGATCCTACCTTGGAAAACCAAATAATAATAATAATTAAAAAATGAAATGACATGAATGATTGGTGTTGACAAGAATGCTGGCAGTGAACAGGGTTTGAGATAGAGAGTGATGAATGGCCCAGGCTGTCCTGGAATTCATTATGTAGTCTCTGGGTGGCCTTGAGCTCACGGCAATCTTCGTATCTCTGCCTCCCAAGTGCTGGGGAGATAGGCGTGCCCCACCAAGCCTGGCTTGGATTCTTGAATTTTTATGTCCTGAGTAAAGTGGCCAATCCTTCATAAGGATTCGTAGATGGTGACAATGGCACCTTTGAAGTCTCTGAACAGACAGATGCTCCACACGGACTTGTGTGGGGCCTGAAGAAGCATGTGGGCTACTTCGATCAAAGAATCAGGTAGTGACCTGTTACCTGACCAGAAATCAACAGTGATACACTGTGTCAGTCATAGTCATGGAGGCCACAGGCACAAAAGCTAATCCCATCATTACAGCGGGAAACTTGAGACAGCTTCATGATGGTCAAGAGCTTTCTGGAGGGATGGCTCAGAGGTTAAAGGTGCTTACTTGCTGGCACCCTGTTCAAATCCCCAGTCACCCACATAAAGTCAGAGGGGCACTGATTTGCATGTTAAGAGGTCCTGGTGTGCCTGCCTGCATATATACACAGGCAAATTCTATTTTTTGTCAAGATAAGGTCTCACTCTAGCTCAGGCTGACCTGGAACTCACTGTGCAGTTTCAGGCTGGCCTCAAACTCACAGCGATCCTCCTACCTCTGCCTCCTAAGTGCTGGGATTAAAGGCGTGCACCACCACGCCCCGGCTAGATTATTTTATAAAAAGAGCTTTGTTGAGGTCTCAGCAGCTTTGGGATTTCTGCTTTGGTGCGTTTGAAGCTACTGAAAGCGCAACATTAAAGCACACCCACCAAGGCTGGGGGAATTTTGTGGAAGAGAGGGCAGAAAGATGGGAAGGAATATCCAGAGACATTGCCCACCCTGTCCCCAAGATGACTGGCAGTTGCTTTCACAACTCATAACCCACAACTCCATGGTGAATACCAGCAGTCCCACTGAAGAGGGCCCAGTGGAGTGGGGCCAGGAGAAGGGACAAATGATGGTACCAACACATGGTGCCTCCATACAAAGTTTCTACTTAATAAAAATAGCCGGGCGTGGTGGCGCACGCCGCCTAAGGCCACCCTGAGACTACATAGTTAATTCCAGGTCAGCCTGGACCAGAGTGAGACCCTACCTCACAAAACCAAAAATAAAAATAAAAATAAAACAAAAAGAATAAAAGAGAAACTTCTAAAAAAATAGTTTAGGCTTGGCGTGGTGCACATGCCTTTAATCCCAGCACTCAGGAGGCAGAGGTAGGAGTACTGCTGTGATTTTGAAGCCACCCTGAGACTACACCGTGAATTCCAGGTCATCCTGGGATAGAGTAAGACCCTACCTTGAAAAACAAAAAAAAAAAAAAAAAAAAAAAAAAAAAGCTTTGAGGCTTGAGAGATGGCTTGCCTTAGCAGTTAAAGTGCTTGCCTAAGGACCCATGTTTGATCCTCCAGAACCAACATGCCCAGTAGATGGCACAAGTGTCTGGAGCTGGACTGCAGTGGATGAGGCCCTGGTGCACCAATTTTCTCTCCCTTGCCCCCTCTAAAATAAAAATAAAAACAAGCAGCCGGGTGAAGGGCTGCATGCCTTTAATCCCAGCACTCAGGAGGCAGAGGTAAGAGGATCACCATGAGTTTGAGGCCACTCTGACAGTACATAGTGAATTCCAGGCCAGCCTGAGCTAGAGTGAGACCCTACCTGAAAAAAAAAAAAAATAATAATAATAAAAAAAAAATTAAAATAAATAAATAATAGAACTTTGTGAGTGTATAAATTTGAAAAAAAGATGAAAGGCACGTGTGTAGAAGGCACTCTTCCTAAATCAGAGGCAAAGTGCTGTCTAATGTTCACTGCAATAAGTAGTTTACCTTGGCATCGAAGATTATTCTGATAGCTACTTTGCAAGGAAATAACCTGTTTGCATCATTTGTGGGTTATGTGGCCACAGAACCACTAGATGGCGACAACTCCTAGGATGCTGGGGACAACCCATGCAGGAAGCAGAGGCAGGTGTGGCATACCTAACATAACATTACCACTGTCTCACCTGCATGGGGTCTATTCCCCTTTTTCTTTGTAGACCTCCTGTCCTCCACTTTCCCAAACTTACTTCTTGACCATGTTCAGTAAACAGGCATTCTTGGCACCATCTCCACTTCCATTGCCAAAGAGTTGTAGTCTGTCTGGAAGAAGGGATATGTTTCCATCCTGTCTCTGCACTAACCGCAGTAACTAACTGTGAGTTGGGGAATGCTCTGGGAGTCCATGATTATTTTGTGTTTATCTATA
Organism: Orientallactaga sibirica; assembly: GCA_036365145.1. NCBI lineage: Eukaryota > Metazoa > Chordata > Mammalia > Rodentia > Dipodidae > Orientallactaga > Orientallactaga sibirica. The sequence continues at coordinate 5,356 of JAEOAD010002106.1, read as the reverse complement.
CTCCTACCACCTCATCTTCCTCAGTTTATACTTACTGTTTCTCTCTTCCCTCCCCACTCCCCAAACATAAAGTTTTTACTGAAAACCTACCACAGAGGTAGTCATGAGCCCTAAGGGTGTAACATCTGCTGGTGTCATGCTAAATGTATATGCTATGCTCACCAACCTGCCCAGTAAGCATTTCTCTTAATGTCTACACCCATATATTAATGCTACTTTCACTCGTGGTTAGAGAAGCTTCTCTTTTCAGATGGTGGTGAACTTGGGAGGACTCATAAGGCATGGTGCTGAGAAGGGACAGAGGAGTGCTCAGCACTGAAACATCTCAAACCCACCTTCCAAGGCTCAGGGTCCATTACGGAAGATGGGGCAGAAAGAATGTAAGAGCTAAAGGAAGGGTGGTACTCTTTACAACATGCTCCTCCAGACACAAAATGGCCTGCATATCCATTTTTTCACAGTGCTTGACACTACCTACACAAGACCATCATAATTGGAGTAAAAGATCATGATATCACACTGAAAAGAGTCTGGTTGAGAGGGGGAGGGTATACAATGGAGAGGGAAATTTCAAAGGGGAATGTGGGTGGAGGGAGGGAAGTAAAAAGGGATACTGTCTACAATTAAATAAGTTGTCAGTAAAAAATAAATAAATAAAAAAGCCAGGCATGGTGGCACACGCCTTTAATCCCAGCACTTGAGAGGCAGAGGTAGGAGGATCGCCGTGAGTTTGAGGCCAGCCTGAGACTACATAGTTTATTTCAGGTCAGCCTGGACCAGAGTGAAACCCTACCTCGAAAAAAAATATCAATATCAATAAATAAATAAATGAAGCCAGGTGTGGTGGCACATGCCTTTAATCCCAGCACTCGGGAGGCAGAGGTAGGAGGATCACCAAGAGTTCGAGGCCACCCTGAGACTACATAGTTAATTCCAGGTCAGCCTGGACCAGTGTGAGACCCTACCTTGAAAAACCCAAAAATATAAAAATAAATAAATAAAAAAAAAACAAAAATAAAGTTTCTCATGGGTTCCAAAGACAAATACAAAAGGCCTTCAACTCCACTCTTCAGGAGTTCACCTGAGAACCAGGTTTGAAGATTGTTTTCAGAGTTGTGGGAGTTATCAGAGCATAGAATGCTCATCGTTCTTTGCCTGTCTTTTTGGCCAGCCTCACATGAGCTCTCAGAAGCTGAGAGGACCAGCTCTCAAGAGTCATCTCTAGGTGAAAGAGCAAAACCCAAACAGATGGGACTGTGGTGAGTAAATAACATGAAAGAACTGAGACAGCATAATCAGGAGCAGTCTCAGTACCTTTTGGGGAGGAAGGAATTGACTGTCTGAAACTCTAAGAATGAGAGATTTCCAGATTTCCTTCAAGATAAATATGATCAGAACCACTTGCCAGTTTGCTTTCTATCTCCATTAGCAGTTCATTCAAACCAACAAGAAAAGGGAAAACAAAAGCAAAAACCCTGAATGGTCAGCTACATTTTAAGAAATGATAATGAACTCTGAGAGGAAAGGGGATGGTGCAAATACAACAGGGTCAAGAGCTCAGGGACCACTGGGACCTTCCCATTTGCTGAGTAAGGCACCACAGTGGGTTGTTAAGAGATTAAGCAGCACAGAGCACATTGCATTTTTGGAGTTATCTCATTATGTCCAAAAGCCCAGAAAACAACTCGATGGAAATACAAATGAGGAGATTAGAGAAAAGCCATTGGAACTTAAGTCCAAGTAGGAAGAAAAACACAAGGAGATCTTGTCAGTGTCACAATGAAATTCCAGAGTATAAAGAGTGACGCCGGGAACATAACCTGACACAAGTTGACTAGCTGGCAAAGAATTTCTCCCAATCACTTTTGGGGGGGCTAATTCAGAAAAAAGGTTTCCAGAATCATTATTAAAAGAAATTTATTGGGGCTGGAGAGATGGCTTAGCGGTTAAACGCTTGCCTATGAAGTCTAAGGACCCCGGTTCGAGGCTCGATTCTCCAGGACCCACGTAAGCCAGATGCACAAGGGGGTGCATGCATCTGGAGTTCGTTTGCAGTGGCTGGAGGCCCTGGTGCACCCATTCTCTCCCTCTCTCTCTCTCTCTACCTGCCTATTTCTGTATCTCTCTCAAATAAATAAATAAAATAAAATATTTTTTTAAAAAAAAGAAAAGAATACTTTAAAAAAAAAAAGAAATTTATTGCTTCTCCTGCTTTGTATTCGGAATAAAAAGCCATGGGGGCCGGGCGTGGTGGCGCACGCCTTTAATCCCAGCACTTGGGAGGCAGAGGTAGGAGGATTGCCATGAGTTCGAGGCCACCCTGAGACTACAGGGTGAATTCCAGGTCAGCCTGGGCTTGAGTGAGACCCTACCTCGAAAAACCAAAAAAAAAAAAAAAAAAAAAAAAAAAAGCCATGGGGCACTCCACTTGCAATGCATTCTGATGGTGGCTTGGTTTTTGTTATGTCCTCTGTCTGAGATCTTTTTCATAATACTTAAGCTATAGAATTTACTGAAGCCACTTTGATTTATATTTAAAATCAATTGAGAAAACACTGATTAATTCTGATCCTTAAGAAGAAAAAATCCTATAGCACACATAAAAGTTTCATTGTCAAACTTAATTTATCAATATAAAGATCATAAAACAACCTGATGATATTAATCATATCTATGAGTTCAGAACTTTGCTATTTAATTAGCCATGACAACTGCAATCTTGCAAGTTCAAGGCCTTTGATTATCCACTTGGTCATTTAATCAAGAAAACCTGAAGAGGAAGAGCAGATTGCTGATGGAAGGAAGTGTGGGAGCGAGGAAAGGAGAGAGGGAGGAGGGAGTGTAGCAGACAGCTTCAGGTTCGCTGAGATGAACTTCCAGACCAGGCACAGTTATGGAGGAAGGGATATTATTTATTGAAGCTTACAGATCCAGGGGAAGTTCCATAATGGCAAGAGAAGCGGCCTGCTCTCCACAGGACCAAGCAGAGAGAGAGAAAGCCAACCAGCCACCACAGCACACAGAGTAAAACTACAGCCAAAAGGTCACACAGCACACTTCAGGAACTCCTGCTAGGCACATTTGCATATCTTTACAATGGAATCTCAAACCATCACCACACCTTAAGACCAGCCCCCAGTGACCTTGCCTCTAGCAAGGTGATTGCAGATGCAAACTATAAAGTAATAAAACATTGAATATATTGGGGGACATATATTCAAACTACCACATTCCGCCCCTGGCCCCCAATATATTTAGCTCCTGGCCCCCAGTAGATTTATAACTATCACACATCGTAAATTGTACTCAGTCCAATTTCAAAGGTTCTCACAGTCTTGATCAACTTAAGATAGTGAGTCCTATAAAAGCAAACAAGTTAAATACTTTCAACATGTAAAGGCACAGAGTAAACATTTTAACTGGTATAAGGCATAGCAAGGAGAGACTAGAATAATGCAAACTTAACCCATCATCAGTCAGTCATCAAACTTCTGCAGTTCAAGTTCAATATAACCAGAGACTGACAGTCTCCAGGTTTTCCACCCGCCCTCCAGCTGGGCAGAGTCGCCAGGGAAAACTTTCATCCCATGCCAACACTGCACTCCATGGTAGCCCTTATGCACAGTCCTGGTATATCCAAAACATCTTCAGGTCTCCATGCAAACCACGGTCCATCTTCCAAAAGGCTCTTCCAGCCTATTCCTCAGGGACTTCATGCCCTGCCTTCATGCTGCATCTCAGCAGCGGCTCCTGGAACCGTGTGCAACTCATGACCATTCCATGCATTTTTCATGCTTCCAAAACTAATACCAGGTGTGAAGGACACAGCCATATTCTTAATCCAGGGACAAAAATAAACCATAGCCTTGAAAAGCAGGTTCCTTCTCCAGTCAACTCTTTCCAAGAATTTGCATTTTTAACAGTCTTTCCTCAGGCATCCTCTCCATTGTTTTAATGTAAATCAAGTCTGGCCACCTTCCTTCCACCTTCCTTAAGATTGCTAATGTGTTTGACAATAGCAGTTAAACCAGCCTCAATGCTTCTACTTTTAACTTGCTTCAAGTCTTCCAACTTAAAATCTTAAATCTCTCAGTCCAATATCTTTAGCCAAGTACATCAGTCCATTACAAATTTAAGTTTGATCAAACACTCTGGGCCTGGATAGCGAACGTAGCCATCCCTTATGCCAGTAGCCCAGTTCCAACAAAGTCCTCTGCCTTCTTTCCTTCCCCTAGAAAGCTCATAAGCCAAGCCTCGAAGTTCAATACTATCTGCACTTAGCATTCTCAAACTCTCATCAGAATAGTCCATAAAACTTGGCTTACCACTCCAGAAGGCATCTTCAGTTGCAAGCACCAAGTCCATGCCCATTCCTCCAAAACAAAGGTTCCAAAAGACGAATATCCACACGGTCAGGTTCATCTCACCCCACACTCCTTGGTACCACTTTACTGTAGCAGACAGCTTCAGGTTCCCTGAGATGAACTTCCAGACCAGGCACAGTTATGGAGGAAGGGATATTATTTATTGAAGCTTAAGATCCAGGGGAAGTTCCATAATGGCAAGAGAAGCGGCCTGCTCTCCACAGGACCAAGCAGAGAGAGAGAAAGCCAACCAGCCACCACAGCACACAGAGTAAAACTACAGCCAAAAGGTCACACAGCACACTTCAGGAACTCCTGCTAGGCACATTTGCATATCTTTACAATGGAATCTCAAACCATCACCACACCTTAAGACCAGCCCCCAGTGACCTTGCCTCTAGCAAGGTGATTGCAGATGCAAACTATAAAGTAATAAAACATTGAATATATTGGGGGACATATATTCAAACTACCACAGGGAGAGAGACATAAAAACCAAGAAATAAAGAGAGAAAGGAAGAGAGAAAACAAAAAAAAAACAAACAAACAAACAAAGATGAAAAGATCTGCCAACCTGTGCTTTCCCAAATTAAAAATTATTATTTTAAATATTTCATTCCTTCATTTATTTCACAGAGGTGAAAGAGAGGGACAGGGAAGAGACACAGAGAGAGACAGAGAGGGAGAATGGGCACAGCAGGGCCTCCAGCCACTGCAAATGACCTCCAGATGCATGCACCACCTTGTACATCTGGCTTACGGGGGTCCTGGGGAATGGAACCTGGGTCCCTTGGCTTTGCAGGCAACTGCCTTAACCACTAAGCCATCTCTCCTTCTCTGGTCTTTACTTTTTATCTTTTGGTCTTTTGATGTCAGGTCTCACTCTAGTTCAGGCTGACCTGGAATTCACTATGTAGTCTCAGGGTGGCCCCAAAATCACGGCGATGCTCCAACCTCTGCCTCCTGAGTGCTGGGATTCAATGTGTGCACCA
>JAEOAD010002712.1:4687500-4889690 GCA_036365145.1 Orientallactaga sibirica | reverse complement strand
GAGTGTGCTGGGTCAGCGGTGTAGGTGAGTGTGCTGGGTCAGGGGTGTAGGTGAGTGTGCTGGGTCAGGGGTGTAGGTGAGTGTGCTGGGTCAGGGTGTAGGAGAGTGTGCTGGGTCAGGTGTAGGTGAGTGTGCTGGGTCAGGGGTGTAGGAGAGTGTGCTGGGTCAGCGGTGTAGGTGAGTGTGCTGGGTCAGGGGTGTAGGAGAGTGTGCTGGGTCAGCGGTGTAGGTGAGTGTGCTGGGTCAGCGGTGTAGGTGAGTGTGCTGGGTCAGGGTGTAGGTGAGTGTGCTGGGTCAGGGGTGTAGGAGTGTGCTGGGTCAGGGGTGTAGGTGAGTGTGCTGGGTCAGCGGTGTAGGAGAGTGTGCTGGGTCATGGGTGTAGGTGAGGGTGCTAAGTCAGTCTGTGGTCTTCTCTGATTTGTTTTCCTTCAGGGACTTACACGGATATCTTCTACATCGCTTGTCATTTTTCATTAATGACTGAGACATCTACTTTTTTGTTTGGTTGGTTTTTATATTTGTTTGGAAGTGGTGTTTCACTCTAGTCCATGCTGACCTGAAACTCACTCTGATGTCTGAGGCCGCTTTCACACTCACAGTGATCCTCCTATCGGGCTGCCTGAGTGCTGCAATTAATGTTGTGGCCACCACGTTCAGCTGAAAATCTAATTTTTTAGTCAGTGATTTGGGATGCTATTTCATGTGAACTTGTGTCAGTTTAAAAATTGTGTTCTAATTAATTTCTCTACAGAAAGTTTTGCTGTTTTCTGTGGTTCTTCCCGAGAGCTTGAGAACAGCTGTGGAGCTGTTTTGGTTCACGTCTCAGTGACTTGCACCTCTGAATGCTGCCGTCACTGACCTGTGTGAAGGTTCCCAGGGCCTCTTCTTCCAGGTCAAACATCTTTGACTTCTGCTACCCATCTCCTCTACTTTGAGTTCTGATACTTTGTATTGCTCTGTTGATCTCAGCTGGGGTTTGTTATTTCCAGTTGCCGTATAGAAAACCACTTGACTTCATTTCTGTTGTGGGACTGACTGCATTTCTTCCTCTTCCCAAGGAAGGAATTCCTTCATCTCGTGAGGACTTGTAGGTTTCTCTATATGAACAATCTACTGCTTGGTGGGTAGGTGGTATAGTATGCGTGGTAGGTGGTATAGTATGCGTGGTATGTGTGCATGTTGTATACACATGTGTGCATTGGTATGAATGTCCAGATGCACACATGTGTAGAGGTCAGAGGAGCTTGTCATTCTCCCGGCTTATTTCTTTGTGACAGGGTCTCACTGGACCTGGAGCTCGTACAGTTTTTCTGTTAGACCAGTTGACCAGTGAGCCTCCTCTCTTTGCCCCCTTCAGAGCTGGGGTTATGGGCATTTGTAGCCACACTTGACCTTTTAATGTGGTTACCGGGGGTTGAACTCAGATCCTCATGCTTGCGTAACACGGGCTTTACCTGTGACTCATCTCCTCGGACCCATTTCCTGCCTTTTTGTTTTGCTTTGTTGTATTTTTCGGATTCACCTCCCCTGAGATGCAGCGTCTCTGACCTTCAGGTCCTCTGCACTGGGGCCACCATTGCTCCCTTCCACAGTCTGCTTCAAGACTGCTTTGGGACAGATGCTTCTAGATCTGCACTATCCCATCCCCATGTCTTGAAAGATAGATTGTAAGCCTCTCCCTTAGTGTAAAATGTTACTGTTTGTACTGTGGTAGAGCATACATGGCATTCATTTATCTCATGTAAGTAGGGCCTCATATGAGTGTCGTTTGTGTCTTAAGTGAAATGGGCCTGAGGTGTTTAAGATTTACTCATGTTATAGCATGGGTTGAATTCATTCCTTTCTAATCTCGTACTTGTTTCTTTTAATTGTGGTAAAGCACACAAAGCACACAATTCACCCCCATAATTGTTATAAGTGCACAGTCCTTCAGCTGTGAGCACACTCACATTGTTGTGAGCCTGTCGTCACCATCTATCTCCAGAACAGAAAGTCTGTTTCAGCTTTCTTTACTGAGAATTTTCATACATGTACATAATGTATTTTGATCATAATCCCTTCCATTACCTTCTCTTGTCTCCCCCTACCTCTTCCACTGAACCCCTTCTCCTTTCCAAGCAGTTCCCTTTGATGTAGATGCCTCCCTTCCCTTGCCCTCCTTCATCATCCGTGAAGTATGGACGTGCCTCAGCCTGTGCAGGGAATGACAGCCACTGTGAGGTCATGAATGCAACAGCCACTTTATGTCCAGAAGCAGCATTTCAGAGCACTCCTTCCCATCCTGTGGCACTTGCATTCTTTCTGCACCCTGTTTCCCAGTGCATATCAGAACTCTTTCCTCGTCCCTGGTAACTACTACTGTCTGTTTCAGTGAATTTGCCGAGAGTGACCGTGTATGTAAGTGCAGTTATTCTGCACCTCTCCTGCTGTATCCAGCGTGTTTCATTTTGCATGTCTTCAGTGCTTGTCCTGTTTCAGAATGGATCAGAACTTCATTCTTTCTTTTTTTATTAGACAGAGAGAGAGAGAGAGAGAGAGAGAATGGGCACACCAGGGCCTCTAGCCACTGCAAACGAACTCTAGATGCATACACCACCTTGTGCATCTGGCTTACGTGGGACCTGGAGAATTGAACCTGGGTCCTTAGGCTTCGCAGGCACGTCCCTTAACTGCTAAGCCATCTCTCCAGCCCAGAACTTCATTCTTTTTTATGCTCAGATAATATTCTACTTTATGTACATATAACACTTTATTTATTTTATATTTTTTACATTTGTATAGCACTTTATCTATTTATTTTTTTGATTTTTTTCAATATTTTTTATTAGTTATGTATATAGTATCTATACAGCCATGATGGTACCATCGTTAGCCTTCTCCCCGTCCTCCTCCCATGGATAATGTGAGTCTTGCCTTATTGGGGTAGCCATCAATTATGCAGGAGAGGCAATGACTCTGTGTAAAATGACCCAACTCATGGCTTTAACAATCTTTCCACCCCCTCTTCCCGTGAATTTCCCTGAGCCATGTTGGGTTCATTTTAGGTCTATTTCAGTGATGAGGTTTTGGGAGTCTCTGTGTCTCTGGATATCTGATTTGGTAGGAGTTGAGAGTTCTTTATGTTTATCTCTTTCGCCCTTGTGCTGGTACCAGGTTCACCGATAAAGCAGCACTCTTGCTCATTTCCCCTATGACTCTATGGCTTCATCTGGTGCTCTGGTGAGGTGAGATGGGCTGATTCTCTCCTCAGGATCTGCGTCCATCTGAAAGAGAGAAGCAGATTCTCCAATGGAGAGTGAGGTCAGTGCAAGATACATGGATAACCATTATTATTTTAGAGAGAATTTAATAGGTGTGGGCCCTCTTGTATCCCACTATTGGTGGGAACTTGATATTGGAGAATGGGCTCATTTTGGATATGGTTCTGACTTGTTTCCCATTTCCAGGTATGGGTTCCATTCCACTGAGCGGATCTGTCAGCCAAATCTAGAGCAGTTGGTAACCCACCATGGCTGTGTGCCACTACTGCACTTGTGTGAGCATCACGTCAGGTTGTTTGCTGCTGAGTAGCTTAGACCATGAGTTGCTTAGACAGATGTTGGTCGTTTTCCCCCAGTCACTTATGCAACACCTTCTGGCACTAGACAAGCTAACTGTCTGGGGACTGACTCTCTTCCAGATTCCAGCCAGGTCTCTCCATGTTCCGTCCGAACAGCATATGGTGTCTTCAGCAGTAGTGTCTTACCATTAACCTTTGGTGGGTCATCAAGTACTCTGACAGAATCTGCCTTCTTTTGGGAAACCTTGTAGGTCTCTCTGATCAACAGCTCATTGTGGATGTTAACCACATGCTGGTATTGGGAGTTACAGGTCAGTGCCAAGGGAAAAGAAGGAAGAAAAAGTGTAGGTAATATGAAAGAGAAAGAGAAGAGGGAGTGATAGAGAAACAGGAAAAGATTGAGGTTAGTCTTCATCATACCCTCTCCAGGCCCCTGTGATTCAGGTGTTCTCTCCAAGCACCTGATTCAGGTTCGACCTTTTAGTATGTCCTTCAGGATATAGGATTTTATGGTACTATCTCCATTTAGGTCCAGTTTTTTGTCTGCCACCCACCTACCCTTTCCCTGCTCTCCCACCCAACCATCCCTATTGTCCAGTCCTCAAGATATTCAGTAGGTGTGTCAGCATCTCGGGGAAAATGCAAATTAGGAGCCACAGTGTGTTATTTTATTTTATTTTATCTATTTATTTTTGGTTTTCAAGGTCGTGTCTTGCTGCAGTCCAGGCTACCTGGAATTCATTCTGTAGTATCAGGGTGGTCTTGAACTCACAGCAGTCCTCCTAGCCTCTGCCTCCTGAGTGCTAGGATTAAAGACCCGAGCCAGGGCTGGAGATGGCTTAGCGGTTAAGGCATTTGCCTACAAAGCCAAAGGATCCTGGTTTGACTCTCCAGGACCCACGTAAGTCAGATGCACAAGGGGGTGCACACATCTGGAGTTCGTTGCAGTGGCTGGAGGCTCTGATGTGCCCATTTCTCTCTCTCTCTCTCTCTCTCTCTCTCTCTCTCAAATAAATAAATAAATTACATAAAATATATAAAAAATATTTTTTAAAAAAGGCACGAGCCACCACGCCTGGCCACATTTTACATGTCCATCCCCCCTGTTAGACACTTTTGCGGCTTCTGGTTTTTGGTTGTTGTGAGCAATACTGCTGTGAATGCTGAGGTGTAAGTATCTGATTAAATTGATGTTTTTAGTTCTTTTGGATATCTCCATAGGAATGGTGTGGCTTGGTCACAACAATTCTGTATGTAACTTTTTGCAGAACCGTGAAACTTACTGCATTGGCTGAACAATTTACATCCTTACCTCCATGCAAGAAGGCTCCACATTCACGCCACTTGCTAATTCCATTTTGTACAGCGATTTGTTTTGGTTTTAGTTGTGGCCATCCCAGTGGTGTGAAGAAGGAAGTAGCATTGTTTGTTTTCTGTTTGCCGTTCCTAATGGTTGAGACCCTTGAACATCGGTTCAGGTGTTTGTAGTGTATTGTCACACCAGTACATCTTCCTACCCTCCTCCCTTCTGTGGTCTCTCGCAAATGTCAACACTTCACTTCATCCTTAATACTATTTTAAGTAAGTGTTTTTAAAATCAGGTAATAGAAGGAGAAACTTTCTTAATAAATATTTTATTGATTTATTTATGAGAGATTGAGAATGGTATGCCAGGACCTCTAGCCATTGCAAACGAACTCCAGACGCAAGTGCCGCCTTGTGTATCTGGCTGACATGAGACCTGGTAGTAGAACGTGGGTCCTTAGGCTTCGCAAGCACCGGAACCACTAAGCATCCCTCCAACCCAAGAGAAGCAGTTTTACTACCTTCTTAGTTAATTACAACTTTAATTGCACTGCCTTCCTTCCTTCCCTCCCTTTTCCTTCTTCTTTCCTTCTTTCCCTTCCTTCCCTTTCCTTTCTCTTCCCTTCTCCTCCCTCCTTCCATGTGTATGTGTAGAGTTACTGTGCTGTGCTGTGTGGTATGTGTGTGTAGGAGGCTAGAGGAGAATGTCTGGTGTCCTATTTTCGCTGATTTGTGTTTCCTTGAGACAGTTTCTCACTCAACACAGCTGCATTTTTTTCCAGTCAGTGAGCCCCAGCAATTCTCCCATCTCCCCTCTGAGGAATGGGGTTATAGACTTATAGATGTGAGTGGTCACCCCCACTTTTTTCATGGGTGCCTGAACTTGGGTGGTCTCAGGCCTACTCAGCGTCTCCCTCCTGCTTGCTGAGCAAGGGCTCTTAGCCACTGAGTTATCTCCCTAGCCCCCACTGCCTTTTTGTTGTGATGGATTCAGATTGTCATCCCTGCTTTCATTCTGAACAAAGTCCTGTAGTGTTTTTTGAAAGACAAGTCTACTAGCAGCTGGGTGTGGTAGATTCCCCGCCCCCCACACCACTCCCTGAGGAGTTGAGTTCAACTTCCTCAAAAAATAAAAGAAAAGAAAATAAACAGGTCTACTAGCAAAAACCTTTTTCTCCTTTTAAAACATTCTTCTTAAAGACTTTATCTTACAAGTGGCTTTGCTGGGCAGAGGTTCTTGGGTTAGCACATCTTAGTTCCGTGGACACTTGCAGTGTTGCCCATTGCCTCTGGCCTCCCTTGTCCTTTGGCTGAAAAAGCCAACTCCTCATCCTGCTGGGTTCACTGATTTTTCATGAGTTGTTTGCTTTTGCTGGCTGATCCGAGAACCCCAGAAATCTGCCTTTCTCCATCTTTCCGCTGCTAGGGCTATAGGCTGCCACCATACACAGCTTTCACTTGCTCTTTTTTTTGTTTTTGTATTCGGGTTTTAGAGGTCAAACTCAGTTCTCATGCATGCTTGTTTGCAAGGCAACCTCACTGAGCTGTTGCCCAGCCCTGGAGCTCTGCTTCTCGTCCCTGGACTAGTCTGTGAACAAGGCATCAGAGATAGGGTTGGGACAGTGGCAAACTCCTGACCCTGCTCTAGACTTTAGAAAGGCTCACAGCGAGGGTGGCAGCAGCTCAGCATCCTCTTGGCGTGTGTGGGTTCACCACTGCCTCATAGCAAGAGAAAGGTTCCAAGTACAGAATGCTCACTGTATTGCTCACGCGCTAGAACCTTGCATTTCATGAGTGGGGCCCGGGTGAGTCTGATCACACTCAACAGGGACTTAGCAGCAGAGAGATGGGGACATGCTGACTTCTGCTCCTCCCTGAGTAAGATCTGTTGACAGAGAGCAAGTTATGTTCTGGCTGTAGCCTCTTCTTCCTCACAAAGCTGGGCCAGGAGAAAGAGAGCAGTTTAAATTCAAATACCAAGACGGGAGCCAGGCATAGGAGGATCACTATGAGTTCGAGGCCAGCTTGGGACTACAGAATGCATTCCAGGTCAGCCTGGGCCAGAGTGAGACCCTACCACAAATTTTTTTTTTAATTTTTGAAAATACCAAGACACCTTTCTTACATGGTCTCAGTACAGGTTCTTTTTAAAGTTTATTTATTTATTTTGTGTGGGGGGAAGAGGGACACACAAGGGTCTCTGGCCACTGCTAATGAACACCAGACACATGCACCACTGTCTTCAGCTTTACAACTTGGGCTGGCAGGCTTTGCAAGCAAGTGCCTTTAACCACTGACCCATCTCTCCAACCCCATAGATGTTCTTGAATGGATGCTCTCATTTACCACTCATTTCCACAAGGTTAAAATGCTCCTTAAAAAAATTATTTATTTATTTGAGAGATAAATAGAGTGAAAGAGGCAGATAGAAAGGGAGTCAGTATGGGTGTTCCAGGGCCTTCTGCCACTGCAAATGAACTCCAGACATATGCCACTTTGTGCATCTGGGTTTATGTGGGTACTGGGGAATCAAACCTGGGTTGTCAGGCTTTCAGGCAGGCATTACAAGCAATTGCCTTCAACCACTGAGCCATCTCTCCAGCCCAAAATGCCCTTTTTTTTTCTTCTGGTTTTTCAAGGTAGGGTTTCACTCTAGTCCAGGCTGACCTGGAACTCACTATGTAGTCTCAGGGTGGCCTCGAACTCATGGTGATCCTCCTACCTCTGCCTCCCGAGTGCTGGGATTAAAGGCGTGCGCCACCGCGCCCAGCCCCCCTTTTAAATCTATAGTTCTCTCCAGCTTCACAGGAGTGGACCAGTGCCACCCCTCAGGTTATTGTCAGTGAGGTCCATCTGCCCACCACCTGAATTTCCCTGTATTCCAAAGAAAGTAAGAAGCAGAAATTGGCAAAAAGAAAATACATTTATTTACAGTTTGGGAAAGCTGGATAAAAAGCCCATTTGCTCTCTGACTTGGCTGTGGCAGTTTTGTAACTTATAGAAAACCTTCAGACAGAGGCAGAAAACATGTACATGCAGCTGTATGGTTTAACTGGCCTTCCCTGGGGAGAAGGGAACGTGGCTCCAGATGGCTCCCACTGTCTTCATTCTCTGTTGCACAGATAGTTTTTTTGTTCAAGTGCAGGCCTGATGAAAATATAGATGTCTGCCCTAAAATACCTCCATTTTTGGAAGAGAAAACAGTCTTAGGTTTTATGGGATGGTGGATGGAAAATCTTCCCCTGCCTGGGCGTGAGGCAGTCCTTGGTTCTAGGTCCGTCTCTTTGATAGTCATAGGAAGGAGCCTCTTGAGTCTCTTCATTTGAAGTCAACGTCACCCTAGGCTCAAGCTCCCTGGTCATTCAGATTTTATCAGTGAAAAAGATGGCCGTGGGGTAGCTGAGGGGAAGGACACAGGCCTTTCACCTCACTGAAAATTCTTCCTCTTTGACCCTGATGGTCACCAGCCCCTTCTTTCAGCCCAAGATCCATTTACACTCACACTTTCATGCCAGAAGTTTGTCTGTGACTTACTTAATATTAAATGTTTCATATTCAAATTGGAGATTTTGTTAATGAGATATTCATTTCTGGCTTCATTAAATTCTAACCTCTTACTACATTTGAAACATGAGATGGGTTTGAATACCCATCTACATCTTCATACTCGATAATCTCGTATTTCTATGCACATTTTTACATATTTAAAAACATTCCCCTCCTATTAATTAATATGCGTAAACATCACTGTTATCTTGTGTCCTTACCAGTGCTTAGACTTGCCAGGCTTCTGGCGTTCTGGAAGGTTCTTCGTATTGATGTGGATGTGGAGCTCCTAGAAAGACCGGAGGAAACAGAAAAGGCCATGTGAGGTGTGAAGATAGAAAGTGAACAAATGAAAAACTAGAAATGATACAGAAGCCATCTACCCACAAGAAAGATTCTATATGCAAACTGGACCCAGAGAGTTGGTCCACTATTTCTATTAATTTGTCTCTGTTCTGTCTGGGAACGCCTGTGCAGTGTTTACTGTTGGGGAATGTGCCTCTTCTCAAAGGAGTGACTCTAATGTTAGCTTTTATGATGCTTCTCTGAGTATTTGGAAAGTATTTATTGAAATAAAGATACTCGGGCTGGAGAGATGGCTTAGTGATTAAGGCACTTGCCTGCAAAGCCAAAGGACCCAGGTTCCATTCCCCAGGACCCAAGTAAGCCAGATGCACAAGGTGGCCCAGGCATCTGGAGTTTGTTTGTAGTCATTGGGTGCCCTGGCACGTCCATTCTTTCTCTTTCTCTCTACCTGCCTCTTCCCCCCCCCCAATAAATAAATAAAAATAAAATATTTAAAAATATTTTAAAAAAGAAAGTCTCATACTGCTTGTTATCATTAATTGCTTTTAAATTTTATCCTTTGCTCTTTCTGATCTTTTGAAAATCCATGTTTTTATTTTATTTTGTGACTTATACTAAAAGATAAGCCAATCTTGCATTTCTTAAACAAAATCTGTCATGTTCTAATGAATTGACTCTGGTTGCTTGGGAGTTTTACAGCTGCATTCCAAGTGGAGCTAGTGATAAACTTCTCACAGTGTTCTTGCTTGAATTTTAGAATCAAAGTTTTATTAAAGTCATAAAGTCAGTCTTGCTTCTTCTTTATCATTTCCCTAGAACATTATGTGACATGGAGTGTGTCTGTTCTCAGTGCTTGGTAGAATCAACCTGTAAAATCACTTGTACTTTATGAAGTTTTATAGGTACAATCTTATTGATTCCGTCCTAAACTTTAGTGGGTGTAATTGTGCTTTATTTTTCTTCATGAGTCAGTTTCTGTAAAGTATATTTCCCATAAGTGCTTTATAAGTTTTC
Source organism: Orientallactaga sibirica (assembly GCA_036365145.1). Classification (NCBI taxonomy): domain Eukaryota; kingdom Metazoa; phylum Chordata; class Mammalia; order Rodentia; family Dipodidae; genus Orientallactaga; species Orientallactaga sibirica. The sequence goes on along the minus strand of JAEOAD010002712.1, from coordinate 4,879,960 downwards.
AGAATTATGATTGTAAAGTTTGTTTTTCAATTGAAACAGTGTCTTGCCCGTGTATCCCAGGCTGGCTTGGAACTCGTAGTCTTCCGCCTGGCCTCCGGGAAGTGCTCACCACACATGGCTTCTCACTTTGCTTAGCCTGCCAGGGTTTCTGGTTGTTGTCACTTTGTTTTAATGCTCTTGGTATTTTCAAGAAAACATGTAGTGTTTTTCCTTCACTTAATTTTCAGTTCTGTCCAGTTTCTTAATATAATGAAGCCCTCCAAAATGAACAGAAGTCGATAGTAAACATTCCTATGAGTCCTGATAAGATTTTAAGAAATGAGGGGTTGGGAAGATGGTGCAGCAGTTAGATGTGTTTGCTTTGTAAAGCCTGCTGGCCTGCATTGACTGCCACAGTACCCTTGTAAAGCAGCCAGATGCTCTAAGTGGTGCAGCATCTGGAGTCTTTAAAAAGTATTTAAGACATGCAGTTCACATTCAAGCTGAGCAATGTTTCCTTTATTCTTAAGGTTTCTCTTTAGGAACTTGATAATCTTTCAATAACTGGAAATGGTTCTACCTACCTATGCAGATGGAGAAACTGAGGCATTATTAGGTTACATATTTGGTCACGTTAAAATATATTTAGTATACTATCTTAAAGCAGGAGCAGTGGGGCGATTAGAAATTCACAGTATCTCCTTGGCTCAATTTGTGCCCTGTCAGTTTTCTTGTGTTTGAGGAGACACAAAAAGCAGTTGAGGCAGACTGCTTGTGACTGGTCTCCATGGTAACTCCCAAACTACTTTAGAGCTAAGAGGCTGGAGTAAGCCACAGTAATCCACAGTAATTGGTCTCATTATAGGGCAAAAGATATAAAAAGTTCAGGCATATGCTTTTAATCTGTTGCCAGACCCAGCTCAAGTTAGGGAGGGGATAGTGGATCTACTTCCTGCTGTGGAATGGAAGGAATGGGGCACCCGCACACTGTGGACGTGGGTGCCTGTCACCGAAAGGAAGACCTAGCTTCAGATTGTCCAAAATGTAGGGTTTGCTTATCATTCTGATTTTTTGTTGTTGCTGTTGTTTTGTAGGGTCTCACTCTAGCCCAGGAAGACCTGGAATTCACTTTGTAGTCTCAGGGTGGCCTCAACTCAGGCGATCCTCCTACATCTGCCTCCAGTGCTGGGATTAAAGGCGTGTGCCACCACGCCCGCTCTTATCATTCTGATTTAATCCCCACACCATTGTTCATTCAGAACACTTGCATTGGGCCTTTCCTTGTAGTCCATTTTCCATTCACAGTGTCCAGGGGTGGGTGTGCACATTGTTGTTTTAAATTCCAATGAGATAGCAGCCAAAATTCTTAATGTTCAGGTATATCCAATTTTTAGTCATTTGAAGCATATTAAATTTGAATGAGTTAAGACAGGATTTAGGTAAGTATGCTAGAATCATTATTGTCTGTTAGAGAATTATAATAGAGAAAAGATTAATAACTCTTTTAAGACAAAATTCCTCAAAGATTTTCTTTTGAGTTGGATCTGTAAAGAATAATCTTGTATCGCCTTGCAGTTCAGCGCATTATTTCTTCTGTTGCTATAGAAACAGATTCTGTGCAGCTGTGATTGCTAATCAAAATTCTCACGTTATGCAACCTTCCCCCTTAGTGCTTCATTTTATTCTTAGTTACAAAATAGTCAATGTCAACGTAGAGTTCATAACAATGGTCACAAAATTAATGTATAGATTTTTTTATTTGAGCCTTTCTTTTAAAAAAGGAAATATTCTTATGGTATAGTTGTTTTATGAATAACAAGAAAACAAAACGTTTTGCTGAATGACAAAGATGTAATTGCTGTCTTATATCAACATTGTGAAGCACTTAACTGCTCCAGAGCCCTAAATTATTCTAGTTTTGAAATGTCTGGTTACTTGGTGTTATAAAAATGAAAAAATATAAAGTCCTCAGAATGTTTGAAGTCTCTTAACACAAAAGGTGGATTAAACTTCGTTGTTTTGTTCTCAAATTACTGCGCTCATACGTGCAGTTGACATAGTAAAGCTAGTTAGTTGTTCTCACTCTGTCTTGGTTGACTTACTCTCCCATGGCCTGCACTGCTGATGTTACCAGCAGAAATCGATAATTGCGTCTTCTAGTCCAGAAAAGAGTTGGATTTTGTCTTCCCAAGAATATAGATTGTTTTCCATTTTGTATAATAGACATAAAATCGTCAGATTATTTAGAGCAAGAAATATTCTCCTTGTACACACCCCCACACCCACATACACACACACGTGCTCAGTAGTACTTAAGCAGACCCTGAAATTCACTCTTCCTTATGTTTTATAGTATCAGTTACAATGCATTACTTACCAGGTTTTCTTTGTAAAAAAATATTTTTTATTTATTTGAGAGAGGAAGAAAGGGGGCTGTGAGAGAGAGAATATGAATACAGCTACATCGGGGCCTTCAGCCACTGCAAAAGAACTCCAGACCCATGAACCATCTTGTGCATCTGGCTTAATATGGGTCTTGGGGAGTCAAACCTGAGTCCTTTGGCTTTGTAGGCAAATGCCTTAACCACTAAGTTCTCTCTCCAGCCCTCAGATTTTATTTTTTGAATTGGGATATCATATATTTATTATTTCAAATTATTTATTGGCTTTGAGAACTCAGATGTGGAAAAATTAATGTTTATTTTCTTTTATTTCAATAAAATACAGCACATGGTAAAAGTAATAGATGTGATTTAATAAGGTTCCATCAATTTTTTTACCTTTTATCTATTTATGATTCACCAATAATTGGGAATTCAAATTATTATTTTATGGAAATATTTATGGTTTGTATATTATACTTAGCTTTAATGAATCTTTGTTTTTCAAGGTAGGGTCTTGCTTTAGCCCAGGCTGACCTGGAATTCACTATGTAGTCTCTGGTGGCCTCCAACTCACGGCGATCCTCCTACCTCTTCGAGTGCTGGGATTAAAGGTGTGCGCCACACGCCCGGCTTCTTTACTGAATCTTTAATGATAGTTTGGGGTCCTGATTAAACGATTATAAGGCGGAGCCACAGTTAGAGCTGCAAGTCAACATGCTCCGAGTGTGGATGGTGCAGTGACTTCTGATGGAACAGAACAGTAATCCTGTTTGGTGCTTTGAAAAAGCCTTGTTAGATCACTTTTTGTTTAGAGCTCCATTCTTACTTTGAGTAAAGCAGGATCACAGCCTGAAGTTTAACATGTACAGCTTCACTAGCCACCCGGGCGTGGTGGCACACGCCTTTAATCCCAGCATTCAGGAGGCAGACATAGGAGGATTGCCGAGAGTTCAAGGCCACCCTGAAACTACATAGTGAATTCCAGGTCAGCCTGAGCTAGAGCGAGACCCTACCTCGAAAAACCATTAAAAAAAAAAAAAAAAAAAAACTCCATAGAAACTGACTCTCTCTCACCCCAGTCAGAACAGTGGTCATCAGGAAAACAACAGTGGATGCTGGTGAGGATGTGGCCAAAGGGAGCCTTACACACTGCTGGTGGAAGTGTAAGCTGGTCCAGCCACTGTGCAATTCAGTATAGACATTCCTCAAAAAAAGGGGGGTGCTGGAGAGATGTTTTAGCAGTTAAGGCGCTTACCTGCAAAGCCAAAGGACCTAGGTTCGATTCCCAGGACCCACAAAAGCCAGATGCACAAAGTGACACATGCGTCTGGAGTTTGTTTGCAGCAGCAAGAGGCCCTGGGCATGCCCATTCTCATTCTCATTCATTCTTACCATTCTCGTTGTCTCCCTCCCTCTCTCCCTCCCTCCCTCCTCCCTCTCTCTGTCTCCATGCAAATAAATTTTTTTAAAAAATGAAGATCTACTGTATGCCCCAGCAGTATTGTGGGTATTTATACAAAGGACTCCAAGTTGACATGTCGGAGAAATAGTGCACATCAATTTTTATTACAGCCCTGTTCACAATATGAACAATATGAGGTGTCTATCAACAAAGGAACAATGGAAGAGTGAGTGAGGTCTTGTCATTTGCAGGAAAGTGGATGCATCTGCAAGTTAAGTGAATTAGGTCAGTCTCAAAAAGACAGATACTACTGAAAGATCCTCAATCCAGGGATTCCCCGGGCTCTGTCTCGGGAAAGGCGGCACCCCAAATCACTCACGAGAAATGGTCTTGATGCAAACAGCAAGAGGATTTTTATTCCAACCACACTGGGGCCCACAGTCGTACACCACGCAGGGGTAGAGGACTGAAGGCCCCGAGTACGGAACCAGGACAGCTTTCATTGGGTTCAAACAAAGGAGAGGAGAATTCTCAACATGATTGGTTAACAGTTAGCCAGAAGGTACATGTAATAAGCTCATTGGTTATTTAGTTGCTGAGGCACTTTGAGCAAACTTATCTATATTAGGAAGGCCACAAGTATGTATAACATTTACTTGGTTTCTTCTGACTGGCTCATCACAAGGATTATTTTGGGTACTGGGCAGTTTGTAGTTTTTCCAGTAACTGCAGAAGTGCTGTGTCAGCTCTGCCCGAAATTGGAAACTCAGACCTGTGAATATTCTTAAAGCCTGTCATGGCATTACTTTAGTTCGGGCTTTCCTTGCTTACATTCTCTATCCTACATCTCCATCTTCATATTTTTACATTATAATCTTTGTAATCATTCTGTAACAATTTCTTTTTATCCTTTCAGTCCCCACTTCTTCTCTTGTTAATAGTTCTAATCCTAGAACTGGGGGGACTAGAAGTTAGTTTCCTCCCTGTCCGGAAGGCCCTTATACTGTTGTCTAAGCACCATAAGATGGACCGCACTCACCCGTTCTCTAACAAAAGCAATAAACCTGTTGATTATGCAGGGCCCAACTATAAGCAACAGGAGTAGAATTATTAAGGGTCCCATCATGGCAGAAAGTAGGGTGGTCATCCAAGGGGACCTGCTGAACCATTCTTCAAACCACCCCTGGTTAGCTTCCCTTTCCCTTCGACGTCTCTCCAGCCTCTCTCTAAGCTTATTCATGGAGTCTCTAATAGCTCCCGCATGATCTACATAAAAGCAACATTCTTCCCTTAAGGCTGCACATAACCCACCTTCCTTCAGAAACAATAGATCTAATCCCCTCCGGTTCTGTAGGACCACTTCAGATAAAGAAGTCAGAGATTCCTCTAAGTTGCTAATAGATTTTTCTAGGTCTTGGAGATCTTCAGTCATGGCAGCATTTAGTTCACCAAGTCCTTTTTGTAACTGTTGTGGTCCCATGATCAGGGCTGTAGTTCCTGTTCCTACACCTGCGGCCACCCCCAGCCCGAGCATAACTGCCAAGGTAAGGGTTACGGGCTCTCTTTTAGAGCGGGTGGGTCAATAATCATACTCATTGATGACCACCTCCTCAGGGTCGTAGTAAACCCGGGGGACTAGCTGGACCATGACACAGAAATGTTTAGATTGATCGAAGACTGTAGTAGAGACACAAGGGGTTAGTCCGGTATTGCATGCCCACCATCGATTATCCCCTGGCACCAGGTACTTGTTTGACTCTGTTTGGTTAAGAGTCACAGAAGAATTACAAAGATGTTGATGGGTCAGGGGTACCTTACCTATACAGAGCCCTCTCCCGGACACCTCAGTCAAAGTTAGCTTATTTTGAGACCCCCCAAGAGCATTGTCCTTTAGAATGGTCAAAAACATTGAAAGTTCCTGTCAAGGCCAGGCCTTCATAATAGGGGGGGCCTGATGACAAGCAGAGCCAGCAGGAGGAGGTGACTTCCGGATTGGTGGCATTGAGGGCCTGAAAAGCTCCCTGCACCAGGTTGAATAACCTTTGTCTTGTCTGCACTGGGGGCTGATGAGGCGTTTCGTGTGCCCCAGTAGAGATAGTTGGGGACCTTGGAATCAAGCTGGCAGGGGGAGGGCCAGGCACAGGCTTTTGAGGAAGCGGAGGCAATGGGGCTGGGGGGCCCTGCTAAGCCAGTACTGGGTTGGGCCCTACGGGTAATGATGAAGGACTTTCTATTTTTAGCCTTATAGTCATAAGGAGGCCTGCATCCACGCTGGACATGTAGAGCCGTAACCCCCATTGCCTTCCCTTGATCCAGTCTCTAGCCTTTTTCCCAGGCTCAGTAAAGGTGATGTTTAGAGGGTGGCATGAAAAACTTAGGCAGAGCCCTTGCCCTGTCCAGACCCCGGGTATACAATGGCGGCCACCTGGACTGTAAGGCCGTGAGCAGAGCCCCGAGGCTACGGACCCTGAGCAATGGGATCTCTGGAGGCCTGAGTCATAGGGGAACGCCTGGTTAAGGATAATTGCATCCCAACTGGACCGAGGCTTCCAGTAGGTAGTTCCAGTTGTTTCACATCCCCAGTACTTACAATAATAATGTTCTGCCCCTCCACATCTAATAGCCATGCTTCAATCTCTTCCATTTCTGGGACAGACATAGATGTCCTGCTTTCGGAGTTCAGCTCTTAGTTGCGGGTGACTACAGCCTAATCCTCCCCCTATTCCCTTTGATGGGCAGGGGCAGCTCCCAGATAGGCATATCGGAGTACTCTCTCTGGGGTCTACCTCAGGTATGTCCCAAGTTTCTATGCCTGCTGCTAGCTGACAGAGATCTGGATACAGTGGTGGCCACCAAGTCCAAGGGGGGGCATCCTTAGAGACGCTCCATATTACATTTCCAGTCTGGGAGATCACCTGCCAGGTCAATTTCTGGGGGGTGTGGGGATTAGTAGAGTCACTTAGCTGAAGAAACAGAGTCCACACAACAAAGCTTAAGCTTAAGGGGGTTGTTGGTTTTTCTAATTCTCCATCCTGGGTCCGGCGGTGGAGCGGGCTTAACATGGGAGGCATGTATCCACGTGGGGGTCCCTTCAACCTTTACGGCGGTCGGCGTGGTTAGCAGCACGATGTAAGGGCCTTTCCACCGGGTTTCAAGGTTTTCCGCACAGTGACGCCTAACGTAGACTGAATCTCCGACCTGGAAGCGATGTGGGACTTGTAAGTCTCCTGCTTTAGAATAGGCCTCCTGTAGCTGCTTCCATGCTTGTTGTCTCACCCACTCGAGTGCCTTGAGCCTAGAGAACAAAGGCTGGGAAAGCAGCACATCAGCACTATGTACAGAGGCAATTTCTACCATTGGAGGGGGCCCCCCGTAGAGCAATTCATAGGGGGTTAGCCCAAACTGTCCAGGGGTGTTCCTAACCCGGAAAAGCACAAAGGGTAGGAGAGCTATCCAATCATTAACACCAGTCTCTGTGGTCAATTTGGTGAGGGTCTCTTTAATGGTTCTATTCATTCTTTCTACCTGTCCTGAGCTTTGGGGTCTGTATGCACAATGTAATTTCCAGTCAATCCCCAATGTCTTGGCCAGTCCCTGACTTACCTGGGCAATGAAAGCTGGACCATTGTCAGACCCTATTACCTTTGGTATTCCAAATCTTGGGAAGATCTCTTCCAGTATTTTCTTAGCCACCACGGTTGAGGTCTCCTTCTTGGTAGGATAAGCCTCTACCCATCCTGAAAAGGCGTCTATAAAAACTAATAAGTATTTATTACCATATTTGGCTGGTTTTACCTCAGTGAAGTCTATTTCCCAGTGAGCGCCTGGGTGGCTTCCCCTCAATCTCTTTCCAGGAGGCATTCTTGAAGGATGTGCATTAACCAACTGGCAGGGTACACAATGTTTGACCACTGAGTCAGCTACCCCCGGCAGTTTGAGAACATAGTAAGGGGATGTTTTAACCAGTCTCTGCAGATGTTTAGCTCCCAGGTGGGTTAGACGATGTATCTGTCGGACATACTCTGATCCTTCTTTGTGGGGTAGGATTTCCTTCCCACCTGAGGTGTAGCAGGTCCCTTCTGGGGTCCTGGAGAACTGGTCTATCTTTTTTATCTCTTGCCAGTCCTCTAGAGTGTACTGCCGTCCAGGTTCCGAGGCCTTGGGCTTTGCCATTACCGGTAGAAGGTTGACACCCTGGGCTGCCTGCTTGGCTACCTGGTCAGCCATCTGGTTTCCTTTTGAGATAAAGTCTTTGGCTTTCTGATGCCCAAGGCAATGTATAATGGCTAGCCTCTTTGGCAAATGTAAAGCCTCCAGTAAGCTTAGAATTTCCTCTTTATTTTTGACTTCTTTTCCTGCTGAAGTAAGTAGCCCCCTCTGTCTATAGATGGCTCCATGCACGTGTGCAGTTGCAAAAGCATACCTACTGTCCGTGTAAATATTTATGGATTTCCCTTCAGCCAGCCGCAAGGCTTGTGTGAGGGCCATGAGCTCAGCTTTTTGTGCTGAGGTCCCTTCTGGTAGACTACTGGCCCAGACCGTGTGGGTCCCGTCCACTATCACCACCCCAGCCATCCTCTTACCTTCTACCACGTAGCTGCTCCCATCAGTGAACCAGGTCAGCGCTTCTCCGGTCAGCGGGCTGTCTGTAAGGTCCTTACAGACCCCGGTCTCCTTAACCAATAGTCGGTAACAATCATGAGTCACAGGTTCATCAGACTCTTCAGGTAGAAGAGTGGCGGGGTTGAGGGTGGCTGGTGGAGCGAATATGACTCTCTCTGTGAGAAGCAGGCTTTGATAGTGGGTCATGCGGGCGTTGGTCATCCATCGGTCTGGAGGCTGCCGGATGATGCTCTTCAGTGCATGGGGGGCTATTATAGTTATGTTTTGTCCCAGAGTCAATTTGTCAGCGTCCTTGACTAGTACAGCCACAGCTGCAATAGCCTTCAGACAGACAGGCCATCCACTAGCTACAGGATCGAGCTTCTTGGATAGGTAAGCAACAGGTCTCTTCCATGGCCCCAGAGATTGGGTCAAAACTCCCCGTGCTACCCCCTTACGCTCGTCCACATAAAGCGTAAAAGGTTTAGTTACATCAGGGAGGGCTAGAGCAGGTGCGCTCAGCAAGGCCTTTTTGATGGCATCAAATGCTTTCTGATGCTCAGGAGCCCAGGAGAATTCCCCTCTTTCTTTGGTCAACGGGTAGAGTGGAGCTGCTAAGGTTGCAAACCCCGGGATCCACAGTCTGCAAAACCCAGCTGTCCCCAGAAATTCTCTTACTTGCCTGGCCATGGTTGGGATTGGTATCTGAACTACAGTTCTTTTTCGTGCCTCCGTCAGCCAACGTTGCCCATCCTGTAAACTGTACCCCAGGTACGTTACCTCTCTCTTGCAGATTTGGGCCTTCTTAGCTGAGTCTCGGTAGCCTAGGTCAGACAATTCCAGTAGCAGTGCTTTCGTACCTTCCAAGCAGTCTCGTTTGGTGGCTCCCGCCAGGAGCAGGTCATCTACATACTGGAGGAGGGTCACCTGGGGGTTTTGGGCCCTGAAGTTGGCCAGATCTTTATGTAGGGCTTCGTCAAAGATGGTCGGGGAGTTTTTGAACCCTTGGGGTAGCCAGGTCCAGGTGAGCTGTCCTGTTCTACCTGCACCCGGGTCCCTCCACTCAAAGGCAAAAAGGGGCTGACTGGCAGGGTGTAATCTCAGGCAGAAGAAGGCATCTTTTAAGTCCAATACTGTATACCAACTCCGCTCAGGCAGAAGAGCGCTCAGGAAGTTATAAGGGTTTGGGACAGTTGGATGTATGTCCTGTACCATTTTATTGACCTCTCTCAGGTCTTGTACTGGTCGGTAATCATTGGTCCCAGGCTTTTTAACTGGCAGCAAGGGAGTATTCCAGGAGGATTGAACAGGGACCAGGATGCCTTGCTGGGTTAATCTTTGAATATGAGGCCGGATTCCTTCCTGGGCCTCTTTACTCATGGGATACTGTTTAACCGATACTGGTGTAGCACTGGATTTCAGTTGAATAACCTGCGGGGGAACTTGTTTTGCTAGTCCCATTCCTGCAGTTTCTGCCCAGGCTTGGGGAAACTGCTCCAACCATGACTGTATGTCTTGATTGGGCTCCACTAGGGGGGAGTATAGCTGATATTCATCATCTAGTTGGAGAGTTAACATTGTGATGGGTTTATCATTCACTGACACTTCTGGTTGTCTTTGTTTAAAAGAAATTTGAACTCCCATTTTAGTCAGTAAGTCTCTACCTAGGAGGGGTGCCGGGCACTCAGGGATGACTAGAAATGAGTGGGTTACCCGTCCCACTCCCAAGTCAACGGTTCTTCGGGTAGTCCACGAATACTGCCGTTGCCCGGTGGCACCCATCACCCAGGACTTTTTGTCTTTTAGTTTTCCTAGTGGCTGTAGCAGTACAGAATGCTCTGCTCCAGTATCAACCAGGAACTCGACTGGTTGCCCCTCCACCTTTAAGGTTACCCTGGGCTTGGGGAGGGGGTCCGAACCCCGTCTCCCCTAGTCTTCATCTTCCTCTAAGGCTAGGACTCTTGGTTCTTTGTTTTGCTTCTTGGGGCAGTCCCTTGCCCAATGTCCCTTTTCTTTACAATAAGCACATTGATCCTTGTCAAGTAGGGTCCTGTTGCCCAGGTTCCCTGTCTATCTAGGGCCTGTACTGAATTTCTTAAAATTTCTCTCTCTTTCTCTACCGTTTTTCCCTTCAACTACTGCGGCCAAGATTTTAGTTAACTTTTTCTCCTGCCTTTTATCACGTCTTTCCTCTCTTTCCTCTCTTTCTCTTTCTTTTCTTTGTTCCTTTTCTTCCTCTGTCTCCCTTTTGTAATACACTTTCTCTGCCTTTTTTACCAATTCACGTAACTCAGTCTCCTGTAGTCCTTCCAATCTCTGAAGTTTCTTTCTAATATCCGGGGCTGACTGCCCTATGAAAGCCAGGGCCACTGAGGCCTTCTGGGCTTCCGAAGTAGGATCAAAAGGAGTGAACTGCCTGAAGGCCTCCATAAGTCTTTCAAGAAAAACTGAGGAAGGCTCGGTTGGTCCCTGCATCACCTCTCTTACCTTGGCCAAATTGGTGGGCTGTCTGGAGGCCCCTCGGAGACCCGCCACCAGAGCCTGGCGATAGAATCTTAAGCTCTCCCTACCTTCAGCCATGTTGTAGTCCCAACTAGGGCGAGTCAGAGGGAAACCCATATCGATCTCATTCTGCAACTGTGTAGGTCGCCCGTCGGCCCCAGGAACATTTTTTCTAGCTTCTAATAAAATTCTCTCCCACTCCTCAGTTGTGAAGAGCGTCTGCAGCAGCTGTTGGCAATCATCCCAAGTAGGCTGATGAGAGAACATAAGGGACTCCATCAACCCTGTGAGGCATTGGGGATCCTCCGAAAAAGGGGGGTGGTTAGTTTTCCAATTGTAAAGATCTGCAGAGGAAAAGGGCCAATACTGGAGGGGCTGCAATTGACCACCCGGTACAGGGGGCCCAAAGGTGCGCAGCGGTAGCGTCACGATTCCATCTGTCCGCTCCGGAGTGGCCCCTCTCCGGCTCCGGGTCCCCGCAGCTGGTCCTCCCGTCGCCAGAGCTTCAGGAGGGGTGGAGGATCCTCTAGCAACTCCTTGTGCCTGATAAGGGGGTAGGAAAGCGGGTTGGGGTTCCGGCCAAGCCAGCAGTTCCTCGATCTCGGGATAGATGCAAGGAGAAGGTTTAGCTTTTTCAAGTGAATCTTTCTTTTCACTTTCTAGGGCCAGAACTCGGGAGTCTGGTTATTTAGGTCTGTTTAGCCACGGTTTAACCCACGGTGGAGGGTTGTCTACCAAATCTCTCCTCGTAAGGATGTAGGGCTCCTGATCGGGATGAGAGCCGGGTCCAGCCTGGAAAATAATTGTTTTAACAGCCTGAATAGTTTCAGAATTGAAGGTTCCCTCTGAAGGTCATCCAACATTGAATGTTGGCCATTCAGAGGCACAAAATGTCTTCCAGGGTCCTTTCTTAACCTCAACTGACAAATTGTGAGCCCTAGATTTCACTTCAGTCCAATGGTCAAGAGTAAAACTGAGGGGAGTCGTCACCGTCTGTCCCATGACAAAAATGTAGACAAAGACACACAAGACAAAGACTCACGGAATTGAGACTAACAGATCCAAACACTTGCGACCCGTCCGCGTCTTCCACAGGCAAGTGAAAGAATCGGACGATCGCGCAGAGGGAAGCTTCCGCTTCAACAACAGAACTCGGTCCTCCGACCAACAGTAGGAGACCACCAGGGGTCCCTGGCTCTCCTCACCTCCCGGGGCATCCCCCACGGTGGCAGCCTGTGATCTTCCTAGCACACCTGCTGATCACAGTCCTCCGGTCCTTATGGCCCGAGAGGACAGCTGCAAACCAAAAGCGCGCGTTGCAGAAAACAAACACTCAGAACAAAGACGCCGGCCGACACACACACACAAACCTTAGGGGGATCCCCTTACCTCCAAGTCGGTTCTCGGGTGTGAGGGGTGGTCGCGTTTCCCGGTCAGGGAACCAAATGAAAGATCCTCAATCCGGGGTTTTCCCGGGCTCTGTCTCGGGAAAGGCGGCACCCCAAATCACTCACGAGAAATGGTCTTGATGCAAACAGCAAGAGGATTTTTATTCCAAGCACGCTGGGGCCCACATTTGTACACCACGCATGGGTAGAGGACTGAAGGCCCCGAGTACGGAACCAGGACAGCTTTTATTGGGTTCAAACAAAGGAGAGGAGAATTCTCAACATGATTGGTTAACAGTTAGCAAGAAGGTACATGTAATAAGCTCATTGGTTATTTAGTTGCTGAGGCACTTTGAGCAAACTTATCTATATTAGGAAGGCCACAAGTATGTATAACATTTACTTGGTTTCTTCTGACTGGCTCATCACAAGGATTATTTTGGGTACTGAGCAGTTTGTGGTTTTTCCAGTAACTGCAGAAGTGCTGTGTCAGCTCTGCCCGAAATTGGAAACTCAGGCCTATGAATATTCTTAAAGCCTGTCATGGCGTTACTTTAGTTCGGGCTTTCCTTGCTTACATTCTCTATCCTACATCTCCATCTTCATATTTTTACATTACAATCTTTGTAATCATTCTGTAACAATTTCTTTTTATCCTTTCACTACATTTTCTCTCATTTGTGGTTCTTAAACTTCATAGATACATGAAATCATATATGTACAAACAACATGAAAGTAGAAGCAAGGGCTGGAGGGATGGCTTAGTGGTTAAGGCGCTTGCCTACAAAGCCAGAGGACCCAGGTTTGATTCCCCAGGATGCACATAAACCAGATGCACAAGGTGGCACATGTTTCTGGACTTCATTTACAGTAGCTGAAGGCCCTGGCATGCCCATTCTCTATCTGTGTATGTGTGTCTCTCTCTCAAATAAATAAAATGAATGCCCCGACCAGCGGGGGTTCAACAAGAGCCCGAGGGGAGATTAACCTGGATGAGAGAGACAAACAGACACAAAGAAGGAGACTAAGCCTAATATATGGCCAAAGTCTCAAATTTTTATTTTTCACACAAAGGTTTATATAGGGGAGGCAGGAGGAAGGTAAACTAGAAACTGACCCAGGGTCACAAGACTTTCTGATTGATAACGTTTTATCATGGGACTCTTAATCCCAGGGGTCACTGACCCAGGATTACAAGATGTTCTGATTGATAAGGTTAGATCATGGGACTCTTAATCCCAGGGGTCACTGACCCAGGATTACAAGATGTCCTGATTGATAAGGTTAGATCATGGGACTCTTAATCCCAGAGGTCATGGGAAGGTCTGTTGTTACATTCCGATAGGCAGATAAAGTAATCACCTGCAGCCAGGGCTTGTAGCTGGGGCAATACTGATCCGATAGGTAGATAAAGTGATTGCCTGCAGCCAGAGCTTGTAGCTGGGGCAATTCTGATCCTAAGGCCTTTTGAGTCCATAAGATGGCTTCTCATACAAGATGGCTGTTATGCTACTCATGGTCTCTGATAATGAAAATAAGTCAAAGTAGAAGCAAACTAGGGGCACAAAGGGAGCTGATAGGAGAGGAGAGGGGTATGGAGGGTATGCTGAAGCTACATTATATGCTTACATGAAAATTGTAACCCTGTACACTTCTTTTTAAAGGAAAAAATCCTCTAAAATCTGAAAATAGAGTTAGAATTTTTGCTTGTTCTCAAGAGTACTTAATTCATTTCCCCCTTTTGAACCTCACCTACCTCACAGACTGTTGTGCTATTGTGACAACTGCACTACCATTGCTAGGTCTATGAGGGGTGGAATAGGGCCAGAAGCTGTGGTGGGCTTCTGTAATTCCAGCAAGCTGACTCTGATGGTGAGATGGGAGGCAGAGACTTGAGAATGTCCTGGAAGCTTGAGATGAGTTCAGCAAAGAACAGCAGGGCAAGAATTCAAAGCAAGAAACCCTGCCTCAAATGAGGTGGAAGGCAAGGACCAGTCTAAAAGTTGTCCAGTGATCTCCACACATGCACTGTGGCACGTATGCATCCACACTCATACAGGAATGCGTGCGCGCACACGCACACACACGCACACACACACACACCATCATTGAAAAACTCTGTGAGGTTGGCACTATTGCAGTTCCTAGCTTATGGTGCTGTAAGTAAACTGTCCATGTTCACACAGCTAATAGCAGGTGAAACAGAATTAAAAGCAGGAGTGTGGTTCTTATCAGCCCCTGTTGAGAATTACACGAACACTGTAAATTATTATGTTAGCAGAAGGTTTTACTATAAACACAGACTATTCCAGCCTGCAAACACTGTCCTGTTTATTCATATTGTTGGAAGAAATATGTCACACTTCTCAAAATTCATAGTAGAATGTCTAAGTTGTACAAATTCTCCACTATCAGAAGGAAACACCCCACAGGAAGCAGTCCCTTTCTTCTGATCTCTGCACTGGTTCCTGTGTATATATGTACCATGTCCAAAGTGTGTCTTAGGGATTCATGTGGGTCTTGAATCCCACGTGATAGAATTACTTTCAATATTCTGTAGTGTTGAGCTTTCTATGATTTCCTTTCCCTGGGTTTCCTTCTTCAGTGAATAACTTTAAGCTTTAAAAACCCACTCGTGGGTGGGTGGGTGGGGGGGCGAGACACAGGCAGGCATACTGTGCATATGCCAGTGCTTCTTGTCATGGCACCATACGCTAGCTAGCACTGTGCATGTGGCTTGGTATGGGCACTGGGGAGTCACACTCAGGCTGCTGCAGCCAGCTTCTCGTTGCTGGTAAAAAGCCCCTGACCAAGGGCAGCTTGTGGGAGGAAAGGGTTCATTTTGCCTTATAGACTCCATGATGACAAGGGAAGACGATGGCATAAGCAGAAGGTAGACATCACCTCCTGGCCAACAGGAGCCAAACTGGAAAGAGGAAGCTGGCTGTCACACCCAGAAACCCACCCTCAACAATACACTGCCTCCAGGAGGCTTCAGTTCCCAAATTGCCACCAGTTGAGGATCTTACATTCAAAATACATAAGTTTATAGGGGATACTTGAATCAAACCACCACACAGACATTACATGCAAGTGCCTTTGACCACTTAGCCAGTCTCCCCAGCCAGGGAAGATAGCAGGATTGCATTCCATCTGATTTATTTATGTTGTTCTACACTAGCACGTATCTGGTACATTACCTGTGGAAACCTTATGTTGTAGACTTTGGAATCTTGAGTTATTTTCTCTGTTGAGTCCCAGATGCAGTTGGAAGTTTGTATTTTAAGGGCTTTTGTCCTGAGGTGCAGTTCTCGTGGCATGAACCAGGCTCATGTTCAGTGTGTGAATTCAACAGCGTGTTAGTGTTTTACAGAGCGTTCAGTCAGCAGGATGTTCTCATCACCTTGCAAAGAATCCGGGTTCCTGCTGGTCGCTTCCCAGCACCACCACCCTGACCTGCATGACCATGAATCTACTGTCTGCTTTTATATGTGTTCCTGTCTGCACCTTTTATTAAATGGGTTGATGCAGTATATGACACTTTGTGCCTGACTTCTGTCTCTTGGCATAATGTGCAGAATTTTCCCTGCTGTGGGCCCATATCCTCATGTTGCTAAGTAGCATCTGTTGTGTAGATTCACAGCATTGCTTATCACTTCATTACCTGATGGGCAGTTGAGTTCTTTCTCCTCTTTGGCCTCATGAATGAAGCTGCTGTCTGTGAACACAGCCTTGTGTGGATGTGCACTTGTGTGGATGAGCTGAGCAACACATGTGTGAAGGGAGAATTGTGACTCCTGTTATTGCTGTGTGTTATAAAGTCTGACAAACTTTTTCAAAGAGGTTGCA
The DNA here is from genome assembly GCA_036365145.1 of Orientallactaga sibirica. Lineage (NCBI taxonomy): Eukaryota > Metazoa > Chordata > Mammalia > Rodentia > Dipodidae > Orientallactaga > Orientallactaga sibirica. The sequence goes on along the minus strand of JAEOAD010002712.1, from coordinate 4,863,854 downwards.
TCATTGTGCATTCTAGTCAGCAGTATGATTCCGGGTTTTCCCACCTTGTCACCACTTATATTTTTGTAATCATTGGCCATCTACAAAGATACTGTTAATTTCAGTCAATTAAATTAATTTTAATTTAATTTCTACCTCAGTATGTTAAGGAATAAATTTTGTTAGGGTTAGGTTTTGGTAGGCCACAAAGCATTGTGCTAGTAAAAAAAATTTTGTCTGCAATTCCATGAACTAAGTAAAATTGGGACTGAAAATGTTGCCCAAGTTGAGACCTCTGTTTCAACCTCGCTGTTGAAAATGAAATGTTGAAAGCTCTCAAGCCTTTGAGTGGGAAACTGTGAGAGGATGTGACTTCTTGCCATAAATAATCACAGCATCAGAAAAAGCACAAGAAAGGATGTTTCTGACATGGGCAAGCAGGTGGGCTCCACTCTGAGCACAATAAAAGGGAACCAGCAAGCTCAGAGTGGCATGGTGAGGAAAGCAAAACTACAATGGAATCTGACAGCCAAGGCAGCTTGTAGTCAGGAGAGGAAGCAGTTGGGCACAGTCCTGGTGATCCATGGGGTGTCGGGCAGCATTCTCGAAGGCCAGGCGAGGCCATGGCAGGAATGCAGCCGTCACTCGTGAAGGCTGTCAGTTTACAGGGAAACCTCAACAAAGTGGGAGATGGCACAGCCCTCAAGCACGCTGCAGTGCACTGCAGCAAATGCAACCAACAAGACTCAAACTGCATTACAGAGTGCTCGGCCTGAAGAGAAACAGTGACCTAAGACCCGCCACCATGAGTGTGTGTTGCTGCGCATCTATGACAGTAAAAGTGGTAAAGATTGTGAAATGATCAGACACACAACCACTGTATGAATGTTGTCAGGGTAACCAACATATACACTGTCCTGAGCACAGTGAGGAAGAGAGTGCGGAATGTGAAGAGACTGAGATGGAAATGGAGATAAGGAGTGCCAATGTGAATTGAAACACTCTGAATGGGAGAAGTAGTGGATTAAAGAAGAACGAAAGGTCCTTGATCTTGATGTCAATTGAAGAGGAAACTGAAAAGTGAACTGAGGTGTAGTAGTGTGTGGGGCGGCAGTATTAGATACATAAACACATGGAAGGAAGAGTGAACTGAGGTGTAGTAGTGGGGGGGGGCAGTATTAAATATGTAAACACATGGAAGGAACAGTGAGCTGAGGTTTAGTAGTGTGTGGGGGGGCAGTATTAGATACATAAACACATGGAAGGAAGAGTGAGCTGAGGTTTAGGAGTGTGGGGGGGCAGTATTAGATAAGTAAACACATGGAAGGAAGAGTGAACTGAGGTTTAGTAGTGTGGGGGGGCAGTATTAGATACGTAAACACATGGAAGGAAGAGTGAGCTGAGGTTTAGTAGTGTGGGGGGGGCAGTATTAGATACGTAAACACATGGAAGGAAGAGTGAACTGAGGTTTAGTAGTGTGGGGGGGGCAGTATTAGATACGTAAACACATGGAAGGAAGAGTGAACTGAGGTTTAGTAGTGTGGGGGGGGCAGTATTAGATACGTAAACACATGGAAGGAAGAGTGAGCTGAGGTTTAGTAGTGTGGGGGGGCAGTATTAGATACGTAAGCACATGGAAGGAACAGTGAGCTGAGGTTTAGGAGTGTGGGGGGGGCAGTATTAGATACGTAAACACATGGAAGGAAGAGTGAACTGAGGTTCAGTAGTGTGGGGGGCAGTATTAGATACGTAAGCACATGGAATGAAAAGTGAGCTGAGGTTTAGTAGTGTGTGAAGGGTGGGGTGCTGTATTAGATACGTAAGCACACAGAAGGAACAGTGAGCTGAGCTTCAGTAGCATGTGTGGGGGGCAGTATTAGATATGTAAGCACTTGGAAGGAACAGTGAGCTGAGGTTTAGTAGTGTGGGGGGGGCAGTATTAGATACGTAAGCACATGGAAGGAACAGTGAGCTGAGGTTTAGTAGCGTGTGCGGAGTATTAGATACGTAAGCACATGGAAGGAACAGTGAGCTGAGGTTTAGTAGTGTGTGCGGAGTATTAGATATGTAAGCACTTGGAAGGAACAGTGAGCTGAGGTTTAGTAGCGTGTGCGGAGTATTAGATACGTAAGCACATGGAAGGAACAGTGAGCTGAGGTTTGGTAGTGGAAGGGAGAAGTGTGAAATGCAACATGAAAATAATTAACATATAGTATTAGAACAAAGTCACATTTGAAGAAAATACAACTACAGATCCAAAATGATTTACAAGAATTAAGCAGAATAAACGTGAAGAAAGCCATACTTGCAGTCCATGAATCTTTGTGGTAGAGCATATGTGTTCTGTGTACAGGCTCGAGGTCCTGCCCCTGCCCCTCCTCCAAAAGAAAGTCACACCAAAGCACATCATAATGAAATTGCTTGGGAGGAGGCACTCATCCCCAATGATGAAGAGAAAATTATAAAAATAGCCAGAAGAGGGCTGTGGAGATGGCTTAGCAGTTGAGGCCATTGCCTGGGAAGCCTAAGGACTCATGTTGAACTCTCTATATCCCATGTTAGCCTGATGCACAAGGTTATGCAAGGGCACAAGGACGCATATACACAGAAGATGGCACATGTGTCTGGAGTTCGATTGCAGTAGCTAGACGCCCTGGCACGTCAATTCTTCTCTCTTTCTCTTTTACTCTCTCATTAAAAAAATATAGCCAGAAGAAAGAGGAAGGATTATTTATAGATGAACAAAGAATGATGACAGACTTTTTCTTAGAAGCCATAAAAGCTGTAAAATAGTAAAACATCTTTAAACTGCTGAAAAGAAAAGCAACTGCTAATCTAGAATTCTATACATGGGGGAAGGGGGAAATCTTTCACAAATAAAGGCAAAGACAAAGTGGTGTTCATTGTGAGTTCCAAACTAGTTGGGGCTCTGTAGCAAGACCCTGCCTATAAAACCAAATAAGCAGTGAAGGCAAGTTCAAGACTATTACGTAAACAAGATGTTGGGGATTTATCGCCAGCAAATTTGAACTATAATAAGTATTAAGGAGGAATTTCTTCAGGTAGAAAGACAATTATCATAGATGCCCAAAGGAGGTGAAGTAAAAGACACTTTGGGGGGGGGGGATAGGAAGATGTCTTTAATGGTTAACAGCATTTGCTTGCAAAGTCTGCCAATTTGGGTTCAGCTCCTTGGCCATCCATGCAAATCAGATGTAAAAACGTGGCACAAGCATTTGATGTTCTGTTTGCACTGGTAAAGACTCTGGCACACACATACACACAACTTAAAACCAGCTGGTTTATCAAAATACATGTCCTAAAATTGGGTCAGAGAAGTGATTGTAAAGAAAGCATTTTGAACTGAATAATAATTAAACTGTGATCTTTTATTTGTGGGGTGCAACATTACTGCATGTGTGTGGAGATGTGAGATGTTTACAGCTTATCGTGGAAAGGAAATACGCTAAAAAAAATCAGACTCAGAGGCTGGGGAGATAGTTGAATAAGCAAAGTGCGTGGCCTGACAAGCATGAGGACCTGAGTTTGGCTTCCAAGGACTATATAAAAAATTCTTACTGACGTGGAAAAGGCGTATAACAAAATCCAGAACTCTGTCTAAACCAAGTTCTAGGGAGGATTAGGAGGCATAGAAAACATCTCATTCATGTCTGGTGTGAATGAACTGCTAGAGCCCAAACCAGCACTAGGGTAGGGACGAACGCAGCTGACACGTAGGCCAGTGTATAGTATCTGCAGAGAATGAAAGTTGGATAACAGCTCTTAGAAGACAGGTGGGTAGTGCGGAAAATTTCAAGTTTAATAGCAAAGTAAATTAGGGAATTTATGAAGCAGAACAAAGAATAAAATCTAGAGTCTGTCCTGGAGTGTGTACAGCACTCCTGCTTCTCGGCAAGAGGAGTGACGGGACCTTTGCAGGCAGGCAGCTCAGAAAATCTCTCAGCCACCAGAAAGAGAAAAGGGAAGAGGAAACAAGAGCTGTGTAGCAGTGCAGAGGGACGGGCACATCATTTTAAAAAGGTCATGGTGAATTGGTGGCTTGAGAGCCCCAGAACTTCTGTGAACCACACTTCTCAGAGACTCACAACAAGGGTCAAGGGACTGGATACGGAAACTTGGCCAGCAGAATCCTCTAGACCATGGGCAAGCAGCTCAACATCAGAACCGCACAGTATTCATCAAGGTGGAAATGTGGTTGAAGACAATATCCTGGGGATGAGACACAGGTTCCAAGTGCTGCAGCTGACATTGAGAAGGACACCTAATGCTGTGTGACCACCATGTGTAACAAGAGGTCTGCCTAGAGGAGTGAAGAGCACATGTAGCCTGGCCCTTCAATGACTCGATCTGTGAAGGACCAGTCTCCATGACCTGCTCTCACAAAGGACCACCAAAAAATGTGATGAGCATCTGTGACATGACCCATGAAGGACTACCCACTTATTGGTCCTGTTATCTGATGACTGTCTAGAGGTAACAATAGCATTCACAGTCCAACCCCTGAAGAACCGCTCACTGGTGGGACAGGCATCTATGATGGGCATTTGGGAGCCTGGGAAAGGAAGCTAAGAGTTAAGCCTGGAACAGCCAGCAAGTGAGAGTTCATTCAGAGAATCTTTATCTCACTCAGCTCTCTCCTTCATGTTTATTCCACCTTTATTTAATACCCTATGTTGATTTAGAAGGGCAGCTCTGCATCTGTTCTCTGTTTTTCCCTTTGCTTTTTGGAGGTAGGGCCTCACTCTGGCCCAGGCTGACCTGGCACTCACTCTGTAGTCCCAAACTGGCCTTGAACTCACAGCGAGCCTCCTACCTCTGCCTCCCGAGTGCTGGGATTAAAGGTGTGCGACACTACTACTGGCTTGTTCTTTTCTCTCCTCCCACCTCTTACTCCATTCTTCTTGATTTTTTCCTCTTGCAGTTTTCTTTTGATGGGATTTCCCAGAAAACAGACAAGCCTGGTTTGCAGGGTATATTTGAGCTCTGGCTCTTTGTGCTTGCTGCTGCTGTTGGCAGTTGTCTGTCTCTGCTGTGGGTGTGTGGTGGGGTAAGCCAGCTTCCCTTGCCATGGTGAAACTTCTCTTGGAATCTGGAAGCCTGAAATAAACTCTCCTCTCATAAGCTGCTTCTGGTCAGGTGCTTGTCCCGGCATTGAAAAGACAACCACAGAAGGAAAAGGTTGGTTGTGGCTTACAGTTGCTAGAGGCAGTGTCCATCATGGTGGAGATGCATGGCGGGGCAGGAAGTCAGTATCACACAGGCACACCAGCATGGTGGAGGTGAGATCCTGATAGAAGATGAATGCTCAGCTAGTTTTCTCCCATTTACACAGTCCAGGACCAAAACTCAGGGAATGATCCATCCCATGTAAACTAGAAAATCTCTTACTGACACAACCAGTTATTTGTTTGCATGGTGATTCTAAATCCTGTCAAGTTGACAATCCAAGATTCACTATCATACGTGGTTTCCATGTATCAGCTTTCTGAAAGCTGAGACTGTTTCAGACTTTCTGACTGCATTGCATCTGTGTGTATAGAGAGACACATATACGTGCTATGGTGTATGTGTGAAGGTTGGAAGACAGCCTCGAATTGTCATTCCTTGGCTTCCACTTTGCTCGAGACAGGGTCCCTTTTGTTGTTTTGCCACTCTGAATGCAAGACTGTCTTGCCCTGTTGCCCTGTGAGCTTTGGATGCTTCTGAGCCCTCCTCCCATTGTCATAGGTGCATTGGGATTACAGACATGTGCTACTTATATCCAGCTTTACGTGGGTTCTGGCAAACTAAACTCCAATCATAAGATTTGCCCAACAAGTACTTTCAACCACAGAGCCATCGCCCAGCCTCTGATTCTGTCTCTTTTCATTCTACTTTTGACCAGAATTGTTCATATCCTTTCCACCTTGTCACTACTGTTTTCCCCTTTAACTAACTAACTAATTAACTAGCCACCTTCCTTCCTTCCTTCCTTCCTTCCTTCCTTCCTTCCTTCCTTCCTTCCTTCCTTCCTTCCTTCTCCTTCTCCTCCTTCCTCTCTCTCTCTCTCTCTCTGTCTCTCTCTCTTTCTTTTTTTGTTTTGTTTCTTTGAATAAGAATAACCTGGAATTCACTATGTAGACTCAGGGTGGCCTCTAACGCACAGAAATCCTCCTTCTGCTGCGTCCCAAGTACTGGGATTAAAGGCATGGGCCACCATACCCAGCCAACTTTTCTTTTTTTAAAAAAAACTTTCTTGGACTGGAGTGATAGCTTAGTGGTTAAGATGCTTGCCTGCAAAGCCAAAGAACCCAGGTTTGATTACCTGGGACTCACGTAAGCCAAGGTGGCACATGCTTCTGGAGTTTGTTTGCAGCAGCTGGAGGCCTTGGTGTGCCCATTGTCATTGATTCTGTCTCTCTCTCCCGCCCCTTTCACCAAGTTCATGCCCATTCCACCAAAACACAAGTTCCAAAAGACCAAAATCCACCTGGTCAGATTCATCTCAGCAACTGTACCCCACTCCTTGTACCAATTCTGTAGCAGTCAGCTTCAGCTGCTAGGATGAACTTCCAAACCAGGCATGGTTTATAGAAGGAATGGAATTTATTTGAAGCTTACAGATACAGGGAAAGTTCCGTAATCACCAAGAAAACCAGCACCCTTTCACAGGTCCACGCAGAGAAAAAAGCAACCACCAGCAGCACAAGCAAGCACACTCCAGAAACCTCAGGCAGAGCTCAAGCACTTTGGATATCCTTAGACTGGAATTTAGATCCGCCCCTACACCTTAGGGCTGGACCCTAGGATCCACCCACAGTGACACCAAGTTAGAAGCTTGAATAAAACTTGTGAATCTACTGGGGGACATCCATTCATACTACCACTTCTCCCAACCCCCCTCCATTGAATCACTTCTTTCCAACTAGCATCTTGTACTTTGATGTCATCATTTTTTCCCTCCTATTATGCAAGTAGCATCAACCACTGGGAGGTCATGAATATCGAGACCACTTTGTGTCTGAAAAACAGTATTATAAGCATTCCTCCCCTTCCTTTGGTTCTTACAATCTTTCTACCACCTTTTCCACAATGGTCCCTGAGCCTTGGAGGGTATAACAGAGATGTATCACTCTGTGCTTAGCACTCCACTGTCACTTCTCAGCATTTTGGTGATGTCTTAGTCACCGCAGTGGTCACAACCATCTGAAAAGTTAAGCTTCTTTAACCAAAAGTGAGAGTAACATGAATTTATGGGCCTAAATATAAGTATTTAGAGTGTAGTTTGGTGGGTATAATACATCCATTTAGCCAGACAGTAGTAGTACTTTTCCCCTAGGGCTTATGAACTCCCAAGCCTTAGGCTTGTTATTAAGTTTTCAGTACCAGGAAAAAATTCCCTCGTGTGGAGCAGGTCTCAAGTCCAGTCAGACAATCAGAGAGAAGTTAGTTTCCTTCATAACAGACATGCCACCATTGCACCAGTTGGTACCTTTGGTCTGGCTGGGCAGCCATAAAGCTTACAGAGTCCATTGCTGGTTAACGCCATTGATGACCTTTCTCCCCAACAGGCTGCACAGATCTTTTCAACATCCTGACAGCTAGCCAAAAGATAGGAGGCTTTCAGCTCAGCTCCAACTTGAATTCTCAGTGACCTGTAGCCAAGCTTGTGGGATCTTCAGCAATGGGGTCTTACCATCTAGTCCTGATAGGCATCCCAAGAGCCTTGGCAATAGCCTGTCATGGTTTGGGATACCAGCAGCCTCTCTGGCCAACCACTGTCTGGAAGGTATCCTATCCTGGCACTGAAATTTTTCTAATAACAATATATGGCTTCTGGGTACAACATTACCCACCTTCAAAGGATACTTTGGCCTAATCTCTCTGTTTAACATATATGTTATTTGTACTGAAGAAGTAGGTTTCTATATGGCTTATTGATAAATTTTAAATTTTGATTAACTCGCCTTGTACCCCTCCTCTACTCTGGCCTTTCCACTTAAACCATTCCTCACCACAGTATTCTGCCATCTGTTTGAATATCTCCTATATCATCCCCTCTCTTCCCTCCTTTGTAGCTACTTTACTTCTTTTCAGTTTTCTGTATCAACTCCATACTGCTCCTATTCTGATCTATAATGAAGATATGAAGAATGTATTTGGTACAGAAAAAAATATGCATCCCTTTGTGCATCTGCCTTTATGCAGGTACTGGAGAATCATATTCAGATCATTAGGCTTTGCAGTCAAGCACCTTAACCTCTGAGTCATTTCTCCAACCTGAGAATGCTGATTATTTTAAGAGGAGTGTGCCTAAAGGACCCCAAATGCTAAAGAAGTTCCCTGCTCCTCAAGATCAGACTTCGTCTCCACTTGGCAAAAAGAATTTGGCAGTCATTCACATGAAAAAATACCAGAAGTGGAGAGTAACAGGTTGCACCATGGGTCCAGAGAGCTGCTGAGACTGAGTCATGTGGGGCAGTATTAAAGTCCCTGCATGTAGGTCCTGGGGAGAATTTTGTGTGAAGCTATGGATTTAAAATGTAGGCTTCAGTAGAGACCAACCCATGATGTTAGAGATGCCAAGATTATGGGAATCAGCTGGGAAGAGCTGCCAGCCAGAAAATGTCCTTCCCAAGAGAACTGCAAGCATTACAGCTCAAGGGGCAGAGCTGCCCAACCCTTTTGGATCCCAGATGCTTTCATCACAAATCCAAGGTGCCAGACCTGGAACTTCAGGATCTAATGTTTACCCTGCTGATTTTTGATCTTACATTGATCCACTGTTTTCTTGTTATGTCACCAATCCTCCCTTTTGTACTGGGGAAATTTCTCTGCCATTATATTTTGTAAGTATGTGTAGCAGACAGCTTCAGGTTCGCTGAGATGTACTTCCAGACCAGGCACAGTTATGGAGGAAGGGATTTATTGAAGCTTACAGATCCAGGGGAAGTTCCATAATGGCAGAACAAGCTGGCCTGCTTTCACAGAACCACACACAGAGAGCAAAGCCACAAGCCAAAAGCCACATAGCACAGCACACTTCAGGAACTCCAGCTAGGCACACTTTGCATATCTTTAGATTGAAATCCTAAACCCACCACCACACATTAAGATCCGCCCAGTGACACTGCCTCCAGCCAGGTGGCTGCAGATGCAAACTACAAACTAATAAAACACTGAATATATTGGGGGCCATGTATTCAAACTACCATAGTGTGTGACTTGTGTTTTGACTTAATAAGGATTACAGTTAGAAAGTGTCTAGAGTCTCAAACTGTGGACTTTTGAATAGTGCTGGAAAGTGTAAAAACTATGTGGGCCTTTAAAGGTAGACCAAGTGCATTTTGCATCATTAGGTGATCAAGAGTCTATGGGGCCAGGGCCAGAATGTGGCGGTTTCAATGTAAAATGCTCTCATATACTCATGTATTGCAATGCTTGTCAGTAGAATAAAGAAATTAGTGTAAAAGTTTTAAAAAGGAGACATCCCATGATTGTGTTTAATGAAATTTTATTTTTTAAACTTTTTATTGACAGCTTCCATAATTCCTATGATTGTGATCCCCTCCCACAACTCTCCCTTTTCCCCCTTCCAAAATCTCTTCTCTACTCAATCCCATCTTTTTTCAGCTTAGTCTCTTCTATTTTGATGTCACCACTTTTTCTCCTCCAATTTTGTAGGTCTTGTGTAGGTAGCATCAACCACTGTGAGGTCATAAGTATCAAGGCCTTCCCTTGCCACCTCTCCACATTCTTTCCACCTCCTCTTCCACAGTGGTCCCTTAGCCTTGGAGGATGTGATAGTGATGTCTCACTTAGTGCTGAATAAATCCACTGTCATTTCTCAGCATTTTGGTGACTTTTATGCCACCCCATTGATCACCACCATCTGAAAAGAAAATCTTCTCTAACCAAAAATGAGTAGCATTACTATATGGACATAAACACAAGTATTGGAGGATAGTTCGGTGGGCATAATGTATCCAAGTAGCCAGACCAAAGTAGTAGTTCCCCCCTAGGGCTTACGTCCTCCCCAGCCATAGGTTTTTGACTAAATTTTCAGTACCAGGCAGGAATTGTTTTCATGAAATTTTAATTCTATATACATTCACTTGGTCTTCATTTACAAATGTAGCATACAAAAAATAATGGTGTGGCAAAATTATTTTTTTAAATAAGATAAATTTACTATCTGAGTTCATAGTTTTACAATCGCTTTCTGAGCTCTGGAGAATAGGAGTGAGGTCCACACAGTTGGCGCCTTTGTATATCACAATCTTTTGTAAAAAGCTGTGTTCTCTGGATCAGGTTTCACTACCTCTGAACAAGAGCTAGGCGAAGAACTCAGCTGTGGATGTGTGGACAAAGTTGACCAGCAGTGGGACAAGGTCTAATATGAAAAACAAATGGCAGGATATTAAATCACATTGTTCACAGCAAAAGTTAATTGAGAGTGAAGTTATTATAGTAGATCCACTGTTGAGGGAGAAAGAGAAAAATACTCTAACCAAGTTGAAAACTGAGATCAGATTCCCAAGTTGAGGGACAAGGGGTCAAGGACTGTAGTGTGTTTGTCTTCTAGCCAGTGACCTCTCTCTGCCTTACTTCTTCCCTGATGCTGAACTGTTCACACATCTGTCCATTTCCACATGGAGGTGGTCAGTGAAGCTAGCTGTCCCTACCTTCCAACTTTTCATGGCTTCAGATTAAGTACCATAAACTGTGAAGATCTGAGTTCAGATCCCCAGAACCCATGCTTAGCTGGACATAGTAGCCAACTAGCACTTCTAGAGTGAAATGGAACAGGAAGATCCTTGAAATCTCATGGGCTAGCTAGCCTAGCATATACAGTTGTTAAAAAGAGACCGTGCCTGAAAGAAAGAAAGAAAGAAAGAAAGAAAGAAAGAAAGAAAGAAAGAAAGAAAGAAAGAAAGAAAGAAAGAAAAGAAAAAGAAAAGAAAGAAAAGAAAGAAAGGGAGAGAGAAAGAAAGAAAGAGAAAGGAAGGAAGGAAGGAAGGAAGGAAGGAAGGAAGGAAGGAAGGAGAAAAGAGAAGATGAGGCTTGACACTGAGGTTGTTCTTTGGCTTCCACAGCATGCGAGCACACGCCCTCACACCAAAGAGTTAGGGCAAAGCTATGCTAAGTTAAGACAAGTTAACATTTTTCATTTGAACCAGGGATTATGATGATACTTAGTTTTATGTAAATTTATGTAAAGAAGATCAGAGGAATGTACGGAATATTAGTACTGAACACTCTAGCAACCTTTCTCAGGCTCCCGATGCACAGCCAATTAATAGTGAGCAGTGTTGACCTTTGGTCCTGCATTCTGGACCTGCCTTCCACCTCAGCTCTGTGGAAACTGTGCATCCTCGTCTCCCTTCCCCCACCCATGTTATTAGTCTCAATCGCTGAGACAAATCCTGAGGTAACGATTCAAAGATGACTCAAGCAAAGGGAGATGTGGTTTCACATTGCTGCTGATGTGGTAGTACCTGCTGTACAGCAGAAAGATCTGTAGGTCTGGAGTACAGACAGTGCTGGGGCGGGGCCGTCAGAAGGAGAAAGGACCTGGCTGGGGAGGTTAGCAAGCCAGGTTCTGACCCTGCTGAGCCAAGCCAAGCCAAGCCGCTGACGGTCATTCCACTAGAGAAGAGGGGGCGTTCGTGCTACTTTCACCAGGGGGTGAAGGAAGGACTTAGGCTGTTGGTGCTATTGGGGATGAGAACCAAGTAAATATCTTTTCACAGGCGGGAGAGGCACGGGGAGCAAGACTGTAATGTATTTCTGTCCTTGAACAATATGTCCGCTTAGTGAACTTAGCGGTTTGATGCCATTATAACGGTTGCTTGCAGTCACTGTAGACTCACACTCAGGCCGATTGGAAGCAGTGACTCCACTCTTGTGCCTTGTCAGGAAACTGCATTCAGAGAATGAGAAGGACGCCCCCGCTGGACGAACTGCAGCCGCCGCCCTACCAGGATGACAGTGGTTCTCCCCACCTGTCCTGCACACCCTCAGAAATTGGGGACGGCAAGTGCGAGGTCTCCCACTGCAGCAACAGCCCACGGTGCTCCTACAACAAGTGCCCGAGCGAAGGAAGCGTGGGCCACGAGGCCGAGAGCCTCCATAACAAGGGATACGAGGAGGACGTTCCCAGCGACAGCACTGCCGTCCTGAGCCCCGAAGTAAGCCGAAGCCCAGGATTTGCACTTAGTGTCACTTTGCACACCCCGCTGGCCTTCCTCTTGACAAGGATGTTCTGGTCCTAGTGTCTGCCCTTCACTAGTTTGTGTCCAGCAAATGCACTGGGGCTGTCACAGGTTTGCTCTGCCCCTCTCACATGAAGGAGCTGGGCAGCGACACATGGCTTGTTTTTTACCTTGTTCCTTCACTTTGAGGTTAGTTGGTGCTTTCTAATTCATTTTGGATTTTTTGGGGGGGGACTATTAATAGATTACTCAGGCCTGGGGAGTCGGCTTAGTTGCAAGAAGACACGAGTTTGGGTCCCCAGTGGTATACCTGTGCTCCCAGCACTACACTGGTCCCCAGTGGTATACCTGTGCTCCCAGCACTAGGCAGGTGGAAATGGGAGGCTCCTAGAGCATGCTTGGCCAGTCTAGACGAATGGGTGAGCTTCAGGTTCTTGGGGAAACCTTGTCTCAAACAATAAGGTCGAGAGAGATTGAAGAAGATAGCTGGTGTCCACTTGTGGCCTCTGCACACATGTATACCTGTGCACCCACACATGCACCTCCACACAGGGACTTGCATACATACTCATGCACAGCACAAATACACCAAAATAAATAAGTAACAGAAAAGAGATGGCCTTTTCACAAGTGTTTCAGAGCAGTCCTGTTGTTTTCTGTGGGTTCATGCTGATCCGCTTATGGATGGCACCTAACAGTCTGTTACACCCAGAGGTCGAGTTTGTTGCGTTTTGAGTGAAAGCTATAAAAATCAAAACAAAATAATGTCTGCAGTCCCAAAGTATGTCATGTTCCCCAAAGGACTGACTCATGTTATTCTGTAACAACAAAGACAGTCAAGTAACCATGAAGGGTTCATGTACCAGTGTTTCATTTTAGATGTTACCTTCCTTGTACATTGACAGTATGTCTGTTCCTGACAACATTCAGTAACACTGGAATATGTTTGTGCTGTACCCAGTGAATTTTCTGATCTACTGTCAAAAGTAAACAATGAAGGTAGTTTCTCAGTACATAGCACAACTAAGCTGTGGACAAAATTTCCTTAATTTGGAATTTTTCTTCTATAATTCAAAAACACTATTTTGACTTTGCTAGTATCACATATCTGACCTAGAGAAAATTTTAAGTTGGCATTTTGTTTAATATTTCAGTATGTCATCAGTTTCTATGAATAATGTTTCTTTGGATTCTGTCACCTAAACAAATATGAAGCAGCTGCTTTGTGCTTTTGCACATTGAATGGGTAGCCACCACGTTAGCGGAGACGCCTGGAGTAGAGAACTGAACACAGCCGTAGCTGCCACTGTTGTTCTGGGAAGTGTGTGGTGAACTTACCAGGTCAGCCCACTTAACTCCACAAGTCACTGCTGCAGGAAGTTGTCCTTTCTGGTTTAGAAATGAAAACAGCTATGACTCAGAGAAAGCAAGCAGCTGTACAGTGGCAGAGCAAGAATTCAAACCTCAGGTCTGCAGAGGACGGAGCGGCACATGCAGCAGCACACCGCCAGGCTTCGTAGGCCTCAGAGAGCAGCGTGTGATGTCAGCTGACACCTAGGTCACACCTGGGAGGGGGTGTGGGATGTGTGTCTGTCTGTCTGTCTTAGTCTGCTTCAGATACAAAGCAGGAAGAAGGAGGAACAAGGTGTGGTAGGCTAGCACACTTAGCACAGGATATGAGTGGCTTGTGGTGCCCTTCAGCTGCCTCCCTGTGTCTCCATGAGCAGTCCTGTTTGCTGCCTGGTAGCAAGGACCCCAGATGCGATGTGGATGAGTCTCCCCAGAGCCAGCAGCACAGATGTGTGTAATAGGAGAGATTTAGGGGCACCTGTCCCCCTGAAACTTGCCAGAAAGTGTGCAGAACAGATGGAGGTCTTTGTGCACATTTCCTCAACAGAGTCCATGGTGATAGGACACTTCCCCACAGGTGGCAGGGCATGGAGTGGGCTTTCCATCTGTCTGCAGGTAACTCTCACCGGCTCCATCACATTTTCAGGTAGCACTGGCTTGGACATATCTTGTAGGATGTTAAGCTGTAGTTTTGCCTGTTTCTCTCCAGCTGCTTCCTTCCTCCTGGTCTGCAGTTGACTATTGCTTTGCCTGTACTTCTGAAGCTGCACACTCACATGTTAACATCTCTTTGGAGTTTCTTCTTGTTATCTGCTTGTGTACCTGTTCTAGCATCAGCAAATATATTCGAACAATGTAGCAGATACCTGTGACATAAATGCTTAGGTAGGGAGTGCTGATACCCCTGTACTAGTGTAACATTGCTGCTTTTTCGTGTTTACTTTGTATCTTGTTAGAGTTACTGTATATCACCAAGAACATTCTGACAAGCCCATCAGCCTGTTGATGACTTCTGGCAGCCAAAGGGTCCCCACATGGTGAAAGGGGAAGGGTTGTTTTCTTAGAGTTTCTTTTTTAAGAATACAAATAGTAACATATCTGTAAAGGTTCTACACAGGTTTCCTAAGAACTGTTAGAACACTCAGGAATAAAATCAGGAGGCACCAAAGAAACAAAATTCAGAAATCGCTTTTTCTAGGACCTTATGAAATTTTTTATTTCCTTCAAACCTTTGATACAATGATGCTATTTTTACTAATACTGAGGTAAAATACCAAAGAGACATTAATAATCATTAATTGCAAATTATGAAATGTTGCACATTAATCATGTTACTCTAAACTATAGGAATTTAGGAATTACCCTGATTTACTCAGGCTACATTAAAAGCCTAAATCCTTCTATGAAAATTTGTTCTTATTTTCTATATATGACACTAATGATTGTATAAGATTTACAGGGCCAAAGACTCCTGTTTCTTTGTTGTTTTCTATTGATAGAAGGGTGTCCCCCACATCTAAAACAGAGCCTGCCACATAGTAGGTGCAGTATGGCTACAGTGGGGGGCTTGCCTCACAGACGCATTGGCTGAAAAGTAGACGCTTGTTTCTCTTTCATTTAATGCCAATCTAGGTAAGTGGTGGCTTCGCACAACAGCTTCATTGAAGCTTCATTCCAAGTTCAACTTCTTTGTGACTCTGCCATCCCCTAGGACTATCCTAGTCCTCATGGTCCAAGTGGACCCCGCGCACTGCCTGGGTGTCATTTGTGGGACAAGCTAGGTGGAGAAGAGTGGAGGGCAAGCAACTTCTGTGATAAGGTTAACCTGGGGGCTCCAACGAAACTCGTGTGCACCTCCATGCACACCTGCTTCCTGAAGCACAGGCACCATGAGCGGCTGCAGGGCATACCGTATCCTCGCGGTGCAGAGGGCTTCAGTTAAAGCACAGGGAGTTCCTTGGAATGGGAGAAGGAAGACTGAGGTCAGTACTGTTCACTGCCACAATAGCTTTAAGTCCCAGTTCAGACAACTTTAGAATACTGTAATAGTGGTCCAGATCGTAAAATGAAAACTCATTCAAGAATTATTAAAACATGTGGAGGGTCAAACAAAGTGTGTGGCTGCAAGGTCACCCTAAACATGGCATAGATCTTGTCAGTAACTAGATAAAAACCCCAAGTATCCCCAATAGATAGGTTGTCAGGAATCTAAGCCACAGTTTCTATCTGTGTCACAGAGCATGTGCAGTTCCAGCCCCTCTTTAGTTTTTGATATGTTTGTTTTGCCATGTTGGCAGTAATGAATATTGGAAAAACACATTCTTTGGAGTCTTGGTTAAAAATTAAATTAGCTGGGCATAGTGGCGCATGCCTTTAATCCCAGATCTTGGGAGGCAGAGGTAGGACGATCACCGTGAGTTCAAGGCCACCCTGATACTACAGAATAAGTTCCAGGTCAGTCTGGACTAGAGTGAGACCCTACCTTGAAAAACAAAACAGAACAAAAATTGAATTAAATCTATCCCATGATATGGTCGGAACTCTTACCTCGCAGAATGTTTTGAGCCATTTTTGTTTGTACTCACACTTCCCAGCCCACTGTCTTCAAGTCTGAATGCACATTTATTCTCTTTCCAATGGTGGCATCTCTGACCACCTTTTCTGTAGCATAGACACTGCGTACGTCTTCTCTCCAGCTTGATGCTGCATTAGATCAACAGTGAAGTGTGGTTGCCCCGTCCTAGAGGAGCAGAGAAGACAGTAAAATACAATGCTCAAATACTCACAGAAATAAATGTCCAACTTTTTAATATAGTGAATATTATATTCTAATGATATCTTTATTATAAAGATTTTTACTTTTACTACTTATATTACTCTGCCCGAAGGTAACAGTTCACTGATTAACTGTTGTTTATTCTGCTTTCTTTGTGACACAAAATGAAAATTGTTTTTAGATCATTGTCTTAAAGAAAAGACATTCATTTACATGTTCAGTTAAATAATGCAGGTAAAAACTAAAGACATTTAAATTTGCTTTTCTTAGGATATGTCCGCTCAAGGATCCTCTTCACAGCTTCCTAAACCTTTTGACCCAGAGCCAGAAGCTAAATATGGCACACTGGATGTGACTTTTGACTATGACTCCCAAGAACAGAAGCTGCTGGTCACAGTGACAGCTGTCACAGACATTCCAACATACAACAGGACAGGTGGCAACTCATGGCAAGTACACCTTGTCCTTCTCCCTATCAAGAAACAGAGAGCAAAGACCAGCATCCAGAGAGGACCCTGCCCTGTCTTCACAGAAACTTTCAAATTTCACCATGTTGAGTCCGAGATGATTGGAAATTATGCTGTTCGGTTTAGACTGTATGGTGTACATCGCATGAAAAAAGAGAAGATGGTGGGGGAGAAGATTTTTTATTTAACAAAATTGAACCTTCAAGGGAAAATGTCATTACCTGTGATACTGGAGCCTTCTTACAATCATTCTGTGAGTATCTCCTCAGATGACCTGGATACAGTTGATGTTCGTGGTACCTAGCAAGTGCAGTCAGTGGAGATATGTACAGCCAGTCCCACCGCTTCCTCGGTACCATTTGCATGGCAATCATTCCTTTACAGGATTTTCTAAGCCCTGGTAGGTAGGTATGATTTTCTCTTTCCTATGAACGATATCCTTGATGATGGTAAATGATTTATCTTACATGTTTCATCTTGTCCTTCAGAGCTCTCACCCCGCGTCCTCCATGTTTGCCATACTCACTGCATTGAGTGGTTACTTATGACACATTCCAAAGCCCGTCTGGACATCACCGTTTTCCTCACGGTTGAGCCAGACAACATACTCAGTGCCGTCCGGTCTCATTTGCTGCACTGCAAACAAATTGCTCGCCTTCATGGACTGTGTACTGCTGTTCTGGTCATGACTGGTTATATTTCTAGAACTTCCAGGCAGTTATTTTTAAAGTTTTTTTTTTTAAACATATTATTTATTCTACCCTCTCTAAGCAAAGATTTTGAAGTATTTCTGGGAAAAAAGTTCAGGACTTGCAATATTTAAAATTTTTTTCTAGATTAAAACACACATCTCTTTCTCCCTCCACATTTGGCATTGCACATTATAGGAGAGAAATGACTGCATTGTTTATTTAGACCAGCATGATGTATTATGTCACATAGTTATTTTAATTATGAGAAAATCTGTGACCTCTATAAGTGTAAATTATGATTTATATTATTCCTGCTATATTGAATATGAAGCATTTATAATATAAATATGCAGACGTTTGAATAGATTTAACTTTTAAAATGAAAGCCTAGTGTTTCAGGGTTGTATGTAAAACTTGGCCTGTGGAAGCATAGGGCCAAGGCCTGGTCGAGGCTCGTTGCCGCACACCAGGCTGTGTGCAGGCCTTCTGCTCGCCGTCCCGCTGCAGCCCTCTGCCTGGGCAAGGGCAGGGATGATGTCAACTGCATAGTCCATCCGTGTTGGGTCAGGATCAGTGAGTCTTTAGTGGTATAATTAGCACTTGTTCCCATTTAAAATTTTCAGAATAACCATTTTAGGGAAATGCCTTTTTAAATAACAGTTTTTAAAAGGAGAGAAAGAAAATGTAGATAGTATTTTAGGGGAGAAAACACATTTTTCATAAAATTGCATATTCTACAATTATTGAAGCTTTTTAAACCTTTTCACTGTCTGGTCTGGGTGATTTCTAGTTTTTCTGTGGAATATATACCCTTACGTAGCAATAGCTGCCTTCAACTAGAAAAGGAGGAGTTGGGTAAGAGCAGATAGGGGTAAGTCTTACATCTCTGGGGACATGCATGCTTTCACTCGTCCTCACCTTCTCAACCACTTTGAGAAGCCTGGGCAAGCCCCACGTGCACCCCCCTGAGCAGAGCTGGCTCTCCCTTCCTTCCCCGGGCTCAGTGCTGAACTAGACACTGCCCTCCTCGGTCATCTCCAGGAGCCACAGGCCCGACTGCACAGAGCAGACCCTGGGCTCGGCTCGTGTTTGCGTGACGTGGCAGTTGTTCTCTCTCCCACTTGCTGAACAGAGTGGCTCCCAAAGGGTACTGACGCTGTGTTTTCTCCAGCAAATGTCAGGAAAAAAAGAACGAGAACCCAGGAGACCATGTGTGCTGCCCAGCAGACCAGTTACCACCATGAGCCCCTGGTTCCCAGCTGCCTGCTGGGTGTTTGTGTGGCAGACAACTTACCCTTTCAGTCCTCGACTCCAGTTGAAGAGGATGGTTAGAACCTTCCGCACTCAGGTCATGCTCTTGACAGTAGAACTATGATGCAGCCCTGTGGTAGAGCAAGCATCAATCATGCTTGAGGCCTGGGGTCGACCCCAGCACTGGAGAAAATGGAAAATGATGAGTAACACCTGGGGTGTGCTTCCTTAGGGAGGAAGCAGGGAGGTGTTCTGCACATGGGCCTGAGGACCTTACTGGCATCCAGCCTTCACCCATGTGCGTTCGCATCCCATCCGCACACCCCTGTGGAAGGGAGCATCCCCTCCATTCCATGCTGGCCTCGGATGTGCCCCAGGGCCTGCTCCCTCCATGCTGGCCTCGGATGTGCCCCAGGCCTGCTTCTGTTCTCTGCTTGGAACCTTTAAGAGCCAGGGTGGTGCCCTGCTGTTAGGGAAGTGTGTGTGGCAGCTTTGCGGGTAGCCTCTCTTGCATGTCCAGCTGCGGGGGATTGGGAGCTGCTAGCATAGGAGAGCAAACATAGCCCGACAAGTCCACGCAAGTGAGCTTCAGTGCCAGGATCCAGCTAAGCCGGAGAACTACCTGGAGGAGGACCCCAAGTCTCCATACACATTACAAGCGAGGGGAGCTCAGCGGGCTGTGTGTCTGCTAAGGAATATTCTTGGGCTCAGTTTTTGTGAAAGAGAAAAGGATACAGGAATGTGTGGAGACCTGAAGTTACAGTGCGTGCCCACAGATCCAACGCCATGGGACTCGGGCCCTACAGTAGCCTTTCAGAGTCGTGCCCAGGGCCTGAAACAGCCAGGCCGTTATACCCTTACATGTCCCGTCATTGCTTACCCTGGCAGCATGCATAAGTCAGGTCCCAACAGGCAGTAGACTCTTCTTTGCTGAGGAAACTTGGCAGCATGTGTTTGTCCACCACGGCTACAGAAGTGCAGGATAGGAAGGTAGTGCTTCACTGGGTGTTAGACACAGGGCAGATGATGACGGTGCTAAATCCTAAGGTGGTTTGAAAAACAACTGGCCTGACTCACGTACTAAGAAAACCACTAAAACATAATCTCCCTATGAGAAACAGTGTGGAGTTGATTTCCTTTTATTCCACTTTCTTGTATTAGATTCATGCAAAGTGAAATGAATTGCTATTATTTGATCCATGTTATTTTTTAAATGCTTCTATTTGTACAAGTTCATATAATGGCATTTACAGAATGTTTATCTGATGTAATTATGCACGGTAAATTCACGGTAAAGGAGTTTTTGGTTGTTTGATTGGTTAATTGGGTGTGATTTGATTTTTTTTTTTGAGACAGGATCTTTTGTAGCCCAGACTGGCCTCAAGTTTGTTTTGTAGCTGAGGATGACCTTTAACTCATGGTCCTCTTGTATCTATCAAGCGCTGGGATTACAGGTATGTGCCACTATGCCCAGCTAGTTAAATTCTTTATAATAAGCAATTGTCAATTTAAAAAAAATGAGTCAGAAAATGCCCAGGATTTGGACCCTGGTCATATGGATCAGGATGAGTAAACAGATAAGTTCTCAGTACCTTCTTTAGCATTGCAGGGATGGGAGCAAGGAGACGGCCGTGCTGGAAACCTTGTGTTTTCTCAGATTTTCACGGTAGAGGATACTTCATATGAGCCTGAGTGCTTGTATGATTATATCAGTTCCACATTCTGTTTCCATGTAGACTGGAAGTAAACATGACAGGATGAGATCATATCATCCCCAAGTGAGAAAGAAGATCCTTGGGAACCCCAGATATAAAGATTGTAAAAAGGAGCCTCGTGTGGGGGGAATGCCTGTAATCCCACTACTCTGGGAAGCTGAGGCAGGAGGAACATGAGCTTGAGGCCTGCTTGGGATGCATAATGAGATCTTGTCTCAAAGAATAAACAACAATATATACATGCGTGTGAAGATATGCATGTACTGAAGAAGGTAAGGTGGAAAGAGACAATAAGGTATCAGAAAAGCTAAGAGTGGCGTTCTTACACAAAGGAGTGCTTGTCGGTGCTGCTGTTGGAACCAGGGTTCTGAATACTGGAAGTCCGTGGCAGCTGGGCTGTGCGGTCATGGGAGGCCCCAGAGCAGGGCTAGTTACATGATAAGGAGTTACTGGACTCCAGAGTGGAGGGACAGTCATTCGTATACATGGTTTCATGAAGTTCACAAAAATAGGGAAGGACTATTTGAAGTGCAGTGGATGTGGAAAGGATGGTTTGAGGTTGAGAGAGATTTGAGCTTATTTAAATCCTAATGCGACAATGTGAAGAAAGGGTTGAGGTGTAAGATGCAGAGAGATGACTGAAGAGCAACATGAGTCAAGGTGAATATAGACACGAGACGAGATCAGATCCAAGACGTGTTTATGGGCTTGGTTTAAATGGTGGACTGTCACGTCTAAGCAGAATAAAGAGAAGTGAAGTAGAAAGGGCTGGTGCACAGGAGAAGTGCAAAGACTAATGGGCCAGGAATCTCCAGGCTTTCAAGGAAGCTGACATGGTGATGTGCACTTACAATCCAACCACTTGAAGAGCTGAGGCAGGAGAATTGCCATGAGCTCAAGACCAGCCTGGTCTACATAACAAGGGGACGTGGCAAAAAGTAAGGAGAGTAGGCAGCCGTGGTTGAAGAGGTAGTGTGATGAGGAAGGATGGGTCTGGATAGTGATGGTGAGTGAGTGCAGGCATCTGAGAAGAGAGGAAGAGGCACGGCAGTGGTCAAGAGAGGCCAGGCCTGGGTTGGCTGCCCTGTGGACGTAGACATCGCAGAAGATGAAATGGCAGTGGAAAGGTATGTCATGGGACACTGCCCTGTCAGACGAAAGGGAAGCATCCAAAGACTGTAATATGGAGGACACAGTATCTGTCAGAATGACATGCCCTTTGTATGAAAATAGTTGTTCTCCACGTTGTTTAGAGGAACAGTGTTGAAGAGGGTAATGGAGAACTCTGCTTTCCACCTTGAGGCACTTGGGATGAGAGTAACAGGGAGGATGCATGGTGCTGAGGCTCAGAGTGAGGCTGCTGTCCAGAGCGTCCCAGACGGCCGAGCTAGAAAGGCCTGATGGGAAACAGCTCTGGCACGAGGAGCACAGTGGGAATTGGTCCATCACATTGGTTCAAGTAAGCTTGGTCATTCTTAAACTCTCACTCGGTTAAATCATAAACTACAGTCCTTAAGACAACCTAGCAAGACAGATAAGCATGCTTGTCAGGATGCCTAAAGAGGAACATATTAGGAGTTATTGTAAAGAGCGATTGGCTAATTAGGGATAAGCTTATTTCATTTCTTTTTTTATTAACAACATCTTTTGTATGGATACATCATGTGCTGGTTTCTGCTTTTCCCTCATCCCTGCCCCCATTCCACTGGGGGCCCTCCTCAGTGGGGCTGCAGTTATTCCCCATGGGGTTGTGGGTCATTCGTTGTGGGAGCAGCAGTCAAGCAGTCAGTTTTTTGTTTTTTGTTTTGGGTTTTTTTTGGGGGGCGGGAGGGAGTTCCTCTGGGCATGATGTTTCACTGTGGCTCTTACAATCTTTCCACCCCTTCTTCCACAAAATTCCCTGAGCCAGGTTGGGTAAGGTTTTTTTTTGTTTGTTTGTTTTTTGAGGTAGGCTCTCACTCTGGCCCAGGCTGACCTGGAATTAACTATGTAGTCTCAGGGTGGCCTTGACTCACGGCGATCCCCTTACCTCTGCCTCCCAAGTGCTGGGATTAAAGGCTCAGGTTAGGTAAGTTTTAAGTCTACTTCAGAGATGAGTTCTTAGGAGCCTCTGGATCTCTCCTTTGGTAAGTGTTGAGTATCCTCGGGGTCTGTCTCCTTCACCCTGGTGCTGATTATCACATTCACCATGGAAGCAGCATTCTTGCTGTCTCCCCAATTCCTTTGAGTTTCATCTGTGGCTTGGAAGCAGTGCAAGGGGTAGATTTTATTTCCTCAAGTCTTGCTACCTTGTGAAAAGGAAGAACAGATTCTCCAACAGAGAGTGAGTCAGCATAGTTTAAATGGGATAAGCTTTGTTAATTTGGGGACAATTTGATAATATAACCCCTCTTATAGCCAAAGACTAGTAAGAGCTTGATCTTTGTCTCCATAGGATTCTGATCTGGTTCCCAATTCCAGATATGGGTTCCCTTACACTGAGCAGATATCTTAGCCAATCAGAAAGCTATTGATTACCCACAAGGCTGTGTGCTACTATTGCACTGGCGTGTACATCCTGTCGTGGTGTCCAATGTCTTTAGGTGGATAATTAGCTTATTAATTTGAAGGCATTTAGTGCTATGAATTTTCCCCTTAGCACTGTCTTCATTATGTCCCATAAATTTTGGTAAGTTGTGTTCTCATTACTATTCAATTCTAGAAATTTTACAATTTCTTTTTTTATTTCTTCCAATACCCCTTTATTATGTAAAAGTGTGTTGTTCAGTCTCCAGGAGCTGTTGGAATTCCTGGAGCATCTCCTGTTAATTTCTAGCTTTACAGGATTGTGATCTGATATGATGCAGGAAATTACATCAATTTTCCTGAATTATGGAGGCATTCTTTATGTCCTAATATACATTCTATTTTGGAGAAGGTTCCATAGGCCGCTGAGAAGAATGTGTGTTCTGTAGAGGTCTGATAGATCTGCTTGACCTACGTGGTGGTGTTGAGCTCTCTTACTTCCTTGTTGGTTTTCTGCTTGGATGGTCTGTCTCTTGATGATAGTGGAGTATTAAAGTCTCCAATATGATGGTGTTGGTGTTTATTTCTGTTTTGTTGCCAAGAAAGTTTTGTTTTGTAAACTGTGGTGTTTGGTGCATATAGACTTATGATTGTGATGTCTTCTTGTTGGACCATTCCCTTGATGAATAAGAAGTGGCCTTCTTTGTCCTTTTTGATTAGTTTTGGTTTGAAGTCTATTTTATCATATATTAATATAGCAACACCTGCTTGATTCTTATTTCTATTTGCTTAGAATATCATTTTCCATCCTTTCACCCTGAGAAGGTGTCTATCTTTAGTGGTGAGGTGGGTTTCTTGAAGACAGCAAATCGATAGGTCTTTGTTTCTGAACCACCATGTTATCTTTTGTCTTTTAATGGGTGAATTAAGATGGTTAATATTTAAGTTTATAACTGTGAGGTTTGATTTAATCCCTGCCATGTTGGGGTGCTTAATGGGGTTTGGTGTTTTCTTGGGCTATGTACTTTTTTGAGCCTGCTCTAGTTTTGGTTATTGTGATCTTCTTGTAGGGTCTTGAGATTGGTTGTTGGACTCGAGTGTGGAGAATTCCCTGTAGTATTCTCTAGAGTTGTAGAGCTGCCTTTTATCATGGAAAGGTTTTCTTTCACCACCTATTATGAGGGATGCTTTTGCTGGGCACATTAGTTTGGGTTGGAGACCATGACGTTTTAGACTTAGAAGTGCTCCATTCCAGGCCTGTATGGCTTTCAGGGTTTCTGAGGTAATTCTGATGTTGCCTTTGTATGTAATGAGTTGTTTCTCTCTTGCTGCTTTTAGCACTCTCTTTGTTTTCATTGTTTGGTTTTAACAATGATATGCCTTGGAGAATTCTTCTGTGGTCCAGTCTATTTGGAGTTCTGTTAGCTTCTTGTATCTTGATGGGACTCACGTTTGATAGGGTGGGAAGGTTTTCTTCAATAAGTTTGTTAAATAAGTTCTCCATGCCATTGGTCTGGATCTCTTCCCCTTCTGGTATAGTGTGATCCAGATGTTAGGTCATTTTAGGATATCGTACAGTTCCCTCATGTTCTGTTCACAAGATTTTTTTGAACTTGCTGAAGTTTTTGGACTTCCAAACTGTTTCTTCTGTTTTGTCTTCCAACTCTGACGCTCTGTCCTCCACATGATTAACTCTGTTCTTGAGGGCTTCTAGAGAGGTTTTCATGGGTTCAAACTGGTTGGTATTATCTGTTGCCTTTTTCTCTATTGTATCCATCCATTTGCCAAGTTTCCATTTCAGGTCATGTTTTGATTTTCTTAATGCTTCTTGGAATTCATTCTTGAATTTACTAATGTCTTCATTAAGCTCAACCATCTGGTTAGTAAGCTCCTCTGTTTTTTGGCACACCTTCAGTTCACTTAACTCTCTTTTGAGGTCTCTTGGTTTGTTGTTTGTTTGTTTGTTTGTTTGTTTGTTTGTTTGTTTGTTTGTTTTCCCTATTTGGTCCAGTCTGGTGAAGACAGCTGTGTGGATTTCATTTATGTGATTGTTGGTTTTTTGGTTGATTTGCTGTGAGATCTGCCATTTTCGTGGTCAGGGTCACATATCTTGTGTCTGCATTTTGGAGGTCTATTCCTGTTGTTTCCTCTGTTTTCACTGGAGACTTCCATTGTGGGACTAAGCAACCTTGTTGAAGCGTCCTCCATTTGATGTCTTGTGTTTCTTTGACGTGTGGTCTGCCCATCATAGTGTGGGAGGAAACAGGAGTGTTCCCTTACAGTACCTTCAGTAAGTGTTCCGTGACATGTTTGACTAGAGTCAGCTAATGGTGGCTTTGTGCTTTGGGTTGCGCTTGTTGTGAAGGGCATTAGTGCAACAGTGGCTCTGGGGTGGTGCTTACTACCAAAAAGGGGAGTGGTGGTCTGGGATCCCTTTTGGCCTAGTTTCCAATGTGTCTTGTCTGTGGCACCTGGCCTGTAAGGTTGCCCTGCTCTCAAACTGAACCCAGATAGGCATTGACAGACGCACTGGAGGGCACCTCTGGGGGAGGTGGAATTTGCCTGGATCTGTGCACAATGCAGCAGTGGAGATCCAAGACAGAGAATTCCTGCGAGCACAGAAACAGTGGGTGTGGTGTCAGAAAGAGAGAGAGAGAGAGAGAGCTTATGTTTAATATACAGTGACCAGGGAACAGAGCGAGGAAGACACATGATCACCGATGGAATAGGCACGGCCAAGAATAAGGAAGGCAGTGCATCCATGAATGCAGTAAGGCCGAGAGAGAGAGAAAGAGAGAGGGAGAGAGAGAGAGCGAGAGAGAGAGAGGGAGGGAGGGAGGGAGACAAAGGGAGGAAGGAGGCACACAGACACAGTGAGTAGGGGTGAAAATGGAAATGAGCTTGGGCGATATGTCACTGAGACAGACAGTTGGAGGCCCAAGGGAGGGAGGGTGTGAGATCCCTCTGACAGACGTGGTAGGTGGGGCTTTGGGAGAAGGGAAAGTGGGATGACTGAGGTCCGACTGCATCAGAGATCCTGATCAGGTAGTGGCAACTGGGGCAGGTGGTTGAGGGGACCTGAGGGTCTAGTGTGTGAGTCAGCAGATTCCAAAGTATGGCCCTCCCACTGGGTGTCTGCTTAGGCCTGCTCCCACTGGTGCCCCACATACCTTGCCTGATAATAACCCGGGAACTGAAGCGTGGTTAGGCTAATATCATCTTGACTGGAAGAGCCTGTGTCATTTGAGTCTCCTGAGTGGTCACCCTTCCACGTGACTTGGAGTGATAATCTACTGAAGATACTTGTAGTTTCCACTTTGACTTACAGTTACGCCTCAGAATAGCCCATTTTCCATGTTCATTACTGAATTGATTCACTTTGATACTTTTACTGCCTCTGTTGCTTTTATTTTTAAGATCTAGATCAGTGCTTATGCTTATATGACTTACTTTAATTGAAATGTATGTCCCTATAGGAATCATACTAGCAAATACTTCTCAAAATTTAGCTTTCTCATTTTCATATTCATTATAACCCACAACTACCAGTCAGTTTAAAGTACATTTTCTAAATGAAAATTATTCTTCATCACAAAGCAATTGAAAATAAAACCAGCTCGTGATCATGGTAACAAATGACTGTGAAGGAGAAAGCTGTGTTGTGGTGCAGCTCCTTGGTGGCAGCGGTGAGGAAAGTCATGTCTCACAACAGTAGAACCTAGTCGGAGACAGCTGTCAGCGAGAAAGGAAACGAGCATGTGTGGATAGAGAAGGGCTGCAAGAATTGCTAGCCAAGTACATCTTTGAACGAGATAAGATCAGGCATCGGATGTATGTTTACATCAGGATGTTTTATAGAAATAAAAGGAAGTGGAGTTTAAATGTCAGGTCTGACAAGATTTTGAATGTGCAGGAAAAAAAATGCATGAAAAAAGTTGAGAATTTACTGAGCAGCAGACACTGTTTGCTTCGCACAGGCATAAAGGGTTCCGAACAGTTTACTCAGGATTCATTGTGTTGAGCAGTACACATGCTAATGTGCACATCAAGGGACAGCCTGTGCTTGCTTCTTTAATGTGCATTCATTTTTTTCTAAAAAGAAGCAGAAAATTCAAGACTAAGCTTAAAGTACAAGGGTTTTTCTCTGTTATGCTATTTTATTTATTTATTTTTTTACCTTGAACACAGTTACCCTCTTTGAAAGTGTACATGTGCATGCACACGAGCATAGGCGTGCCAGGGCCTCTCTTCACTTCACACAAATGCCAGATACTTGCATCATGCTTATGTCCCGCTTAGGTGGGTGGCTTGTGAACTGAACCAGGCTGGCAGGCTTTGCAAACAAGCTCCTTTAACTTCTGAGCCACCTCCAAGGCCAGTGCTATGCTATATTATGCAGCTTTTTCCAAGATACCAATCTCAGTTTTGTGGTTTTTTGAGGTAGGGTCTCACTCTGGCCCAGGCTGACCTGGAATTCACTATGTAGTTTGAAGTGGCCTTGAACTCACTGTGATCCTCCGACCTCTGCCTCCCAAGTCTTAGGATTAAAGCTGTGTGCCACCACACTCCGCTCAATTTCAGGTTTTAATACTAATGATAGTTATTGGCAACTGCTTTATGAAAAGAGAACACCACTTAATTGTTTTCTGATAAAGATTGTTCTAAGCTGGTGGCCAGGTGAGCAACATACTCTGTAAGGAAGCCATTGTCATGCAGTAGAGCAGAGGGAAGGACAGTGTTCTTTACAGAAATATCATGAAAGCATGCTTGAACACCCCCACGTGCAATATACATGCATATTCATCCCAGAAAAAGAAATAGAAAGAAATACTGTGATGCATACATAGTGTTCAATTTCCAAATATGAACTGATATTCAAAACATTCCTCTGGCATGCAAGGGGGGGGTGATCTTGCCTGGGGGCATCCTGGAGCCCTCCTTTTCTCCTTCCCCGTCATGAGCAATCACCAACGTTCCACATACTTTACGTGTGTATCACAGGTCTTCTGCACACATCATAAGATGATGTGTCCACTGTGCTGAGCTGCTTGTTTAGCATCTCTCCAGTCAGGAGATGGACAGAAATTGGTCAGTGACAACATTCAAGTCAGGCTGTCCTTGAAGCCTGCCCTCTTTATTTTTCCCTTGCCATTTCTCTTTCATACTAACAATGTAAGAATATATGACAGGCAAACGTGCTATATAGCAGTTATCTTCTCATTGTTAGGACCCAGTACCTGACCAGAAGCCACCGTGGGAGGAGAGGGTTCACTTCTGGCTTTCAGCTTTCTGCAGAAGTTCATCACCATGGAAAAGGTGTGGCAGAGCAGGCAGTTGGCTCACATCTTCAGACATTAGCACTAAGGCAGAAGAGTGAGCCAGCTGTACCCCACGGGGCTGGACTACTCAACTTCAAGGCCCGCCCCCATGATGCACCTCCTCCAGCCAGGCTCCACCTCCCAAAGGCTCCCCCAGCTGAGGACTGAGTGTGAGGCTTCGTCACAAGCACGTGAGCCTATGGGAGACACTGCACATTCAAACCACAACCAACACATATGCTTCAAAACCAGAATAGCTGGCTCTCACGGTCTTGCATTTAAAATCTTGATGGATAGTTTAAAATAGCATGTGTCTCATTTTAAAGGTGCTGACTGGTACTGGTCTTAGAATGACTGATTAAGAACATGTACTTAATCAGAATAGACCTTGTACATCGCCCAGTCATAACCGCACTGAGTTCAGGGTTTGCTCTGAGTTGCTGCTGGTTTCCCCAGAAGAGCTAAATGCTGACTTGTTCTGAGGTGGACAAGGCTTAAGGCTGCTGTGCGCATGAGTGCCAGGTAGGCAACCAGAACTTAACTGAAACACTTCTACTGCGCTTTCTGTCTAGAGTACTTGGAATTTACTTTGGAAAAGAAGCAGCATTACCTTTGTTATGTGTGTTTGTAATGCAATATGTACCCAGAAATGCTAAGCACAGTTGTTAGGGCAAAAGACATTTCATCTTTAATGATTAAGGTAAAAGAAAGAATCTCACTAGCAAATTTTCACTCTCATTGTCACCTTTGTGCTATTAACACTGTAGAGATTTGAATAAACTGGGAAATTCCTGTTGAAAGTTATATTTGATTTTTTTCTAGGAAAAGAATAATTTTTAAATATATTTATTCATTTATTGGAGAGAGAGAAAGAGACAGAGACAGATAGAGAGAAAGAATGGGCATGCCAGGGCTTCCAACTACTACAAACAAACTCCAAATGTGTGCGCCCCCTTGTGCATCTGGCTTATGAGGGACCTGGAGGATTGAACCGGGATCCTTTGGCTTTGCAGGCAAGCGCCTTAACCACTAAGCCCTCTCCAGCCCAAGGAAAAGAATAATTTTGTCCATAAAACTAATGTATATAATAACAGTGTATAAATACACTGCTATTTAAGAAGATAAACTTAAATCTTTGTCATTGAAAATGTTCACACCCCTTCAAGCTCATGTTTAACCTATACTGGGAGTGCACACTTACAGGATGGGGTGTGCAGGGTCCTCTCCATTGTCTGCTTATCAAGTGGGCATGGTGTCACCCTTCCTGGGTACCTCACAAGGTGACAAGCCTTTGTAAAAAATATAAATATTAATGCCATCCTGAGATAAATTGGTGTCCTTATTTTAATATATGTAGTCCTTTTATTTTTATACATATGCAAGATGTATTTGTGATATATGATATTTTTGGTGTTACAAAGTATTACAGTGATCATAATTATTTTCTTTCCTATATTTCTTTTTTTAAGGGTTTTTAAAAGGTTTCGTTTATTTATTTGTGGGATGGGGTGGCACGCCAGGGTCTCTTGCTTCTGCAAGTAAATACCCATCCAGCTTGATGTGGGAGCCTGCAAATCTCCCCAGCTCCTTTCCCGTATTTTTTAAACCCAGAATTTGATGAACATAGTTTTCTTTTGTTTTGGAATTATGTGATATTATATAATCAAGTATATAATTTGTCTAGAAAAGGTTGTATCTTACTACTTCTCTATTTACAGTAAAGCAAACAGTAGACTTCAGTTTGGCTCCCTGTAAGGGTTTAATGTTACCTATAGGTTAGTTTACCCATCATTTGCCCATCAGGATTTTGTAAGTAAATTCAGGCTTTTATAATACAAAAGTCCATTCTCTTGAGACATTCTCCTTTAAATCCTATTTTTTAAAGTATTTTATTTATTTATTTGGGGATGGATACACCAGGGCCTCTTGCGACTGCATATGAGCACAGATGTATATGCCACTTTGTGCATTTGGCTTCACTTGGGTACTGGGGAATCGAACCATGCCATCGGGCTTTGGAAACAAGTGCCTTTAAACTCTGACCCATCTCCCCTCCCCTAAATCCTATTTGCCAAGTTTTTCTTAAATCCTCCACTCTGGCCAATTATCACAATTCCTAAACTTGGGTTATTAATTTATCTGAATTCCATGATGAGTCTTGGTGTGTAGATGGGTCCTGAGCTGCCCTGCGGGAAGAAAGCAAGGGCAGAGTTAGAGTACCCATACACATGCCCTTGTTTGTTCTGGTCAGAAGTGCCTCTGTGTTCGTTTGGGGCTTAGAAGGAGAACATTCCAGAGCTTCTTGAGAGGTCTGGGTGCTAATCAGGCTCTGCAGTGAACTGTATCTGGGCATGATTTGCAAGGGGAATGAGGCTGACTCCACTGGCTTACTGCTGCCAGCAGGCAGGGTCAAGGAGAGGCGTCCTTCCTTCAGCAACATTCTCAAAGCTGGTCCTGAGCTTCCTGAATGCTAAGTCAGACACTGGACTGACTGCACAGAGGCTACAACTTCTGATTCCTTCGTCCAGCTGAGTGCTGGGTAGTCCTCTAGTGTTCAGGAGGAAGAGCAGCTCCTCATCTGGGACTGTTCTCAGTGTTCTGAGAATCATCCCTGCAGGACCAGCACGGGCTCTGTCAGCATTTCCACCACAAGCTCCTCATCCGGGACTGTTCTCAGTGTTCTGAGAATCATTGCTGCAGGACCACCCTAGCACAGGCTCTGTCAGCATTTCTACCACGAACTCCTGGTTCCTTAAGTCTTTTTTTTTAAATACCAAAGTGGTTTATTTCCTGAGTGGTATATTCACTGAACCCCTTCTGATAGTTCACAGTGAAGGGGTATGCTAACATTAGAATAGGAGGTATAAGAATTTTAGACTGCCAGGCATGATGGTACACGCCTTTAATGCTAGTGCTTGGGAGGCAGAGGTAGGATGATCAGTGTGAGTCTGAGGCCAGCCTGGGACTACAGGATGAGTTCCAGGTAAGCCTGGGCTAAAGCAAGACTCTGCCTCAAAAAAAAAAAAAAAAAAAAAAAAAAAATTTTAGACTTCAGACTTTCTTCTAATCAGCTCATGCTATAATCTGAGATACTGTCAGTAGCATCTAGGGCTTGGTTATAGTCAGAATGGTTTGATTGTGTGTGCATGTTCATATGTGTGTATGTGTGAATACATGGTGCATTGTTCAGGGTTCTCTAGAAGAACAGAACTGATGGAATGAATTGTATTAGGAGGGAATTTATTGGCCCGAGAGTCAAGGAACCTGGTAGCTGCTCAGTCCATGAGACTAGAGGCCTCAGCAGTCCTGATCCTACACTGAAGGCCTGGAGGCATCCTGGAGAGATGCTGCTCTTCAGTCCACACTGGAAAGCAGCAAACAGAGAACAGCAAGCAGCACGGGCAGTGAGGGAATACTTTCCTTCCCAGAGCTTCTTTAGATAAAGCCCCCCCCCGCTTCTGAGAGGGGCCGCCCACTCTGGGGAAGGCTCACCCTGGGGGAAGGACTCTTCTTTTTTTTTATTTTTAATTTTTATTTATTAAATTATTTTTATTGACAACTTTAATTGTAGATAATATCCCATGGTACTTCCTTCCCTCTCCCCACTTTCCCCTTTGAAATTTCACTTTCCATCATATCCCCTCCCCCTCTCAATCAGTCTTTTATTTTGATGTCATCATCTTTTCCTTCTATTATAACGGTCTTGTGTAGGTAGTGTCAGGCACTGTGAAGTCATGGATATCCAGGCCATTTTGTGTCTGGAGGAGCAGGTTGTAAGGAGTCCTACTCTTCCTTTGGCTCTTACATTCTTTCTGCCCCCTCTTCCGCAATGGCCCCTGAGCCTTGGAAGGTAGGTTTGAGATGTTTCAGTGCTGAGCACTCCTCTGTCCCTTCTTCTCAGCACCATGGTGCCTTCTGAGTCATCCCAAAGTCGCCACCATCTGAAAAGAGAAACTTCTCTAACTAAAAGTGAGAGTGGCATTCATATATGGGTGTGGCCTTCCTAGAAGCAACCTCAGAGACACACTTAGGAGGAATGTCTGTGGATTCCTAAACAGATCAAGTTGACACAAACTTACCCATCACACGTGTATCTGTGCATTCATGTGGAACAGATCCTCAAGTGTTAATCTCAGGTATCCTGTCTACCTCCTTTGAGACAGGATCTCTGCAGCTTTCTTATTAGGGTAGACTAGCTAGCCAGCAAGCTCAGGATATACCTGTCTCTGCCTCCCCAGTGCTGAGGTTATAGGCACACCACCATAACTGGCATTTACATGGATTCTGGAATTAAATTCAGGTCCTCATGTTCACAAGACAAGTACTTGACCCACTGAGCAATCTCCCCAGTCCTAGAATGCTCTTTTAAAACATGATTTCTGGTAATTACATTAGTTTAAAAAAGGTGTTTAAAAAAAAAAAAACAGGGCTAGAGAGATGGCTTAGTAGTTAAGGCACTTGCCTGCGAAGTCTAAGAACCCATGTTCAACTCTCCAGGTCCCACACAAGCCAGATGCACAAGGTGATGCAAGCACACAAGTTCATACATGCACACAAGGGGGCACATGCATCTGGAGTTCAGTTACAGTGGCTGGAGGCCCTGGTGCACCAATTCTCTCTCTCTCACACACACTCTCTAAAAAAAAAGGC
The DNA here is from genome assembly GCA_036365145.1 of Orientallactaga sibirica. Taxonomy (NCBI): domain Eukaryota; kingdom Metazoa; phylum Chordata; class Mammalia; order Rodentia; family Dipodidae; genus Orientallactaga; species Orientallactaga sibirica. Next base: position 4,830,936 of record JAEOAD010002712.1, on the reverse strand, counting down.
AGTCTGTTGGACTTGCCTCAAAAAAAGAAAAAAAAAAGGCAGACTGAGAAGGTGATTCAGTGGTTTAAAATGCTTGCTTATAAAGCCTGTGGCCTGGGTTCAATTTCCCAGTACCCACATAAATCAAGATGCACAAAGTGGTGCATGCATCTGGAGTTCCTTTGCAGTGGCAGGAAGTCCTGGCATGAACATTCATATTCATTCTGTCTCTTTTTCATTTTCTCTCTTTCCTCTCTCTCTCTTTTTCACAAATAAGTAAAAACATTTAAATAAAGCAACATTCGTTAATTTCTTCAATTAGAATAGTGCTTCCCTGTACTGGACACACTTTCAAGCCTTGTTATGTGTTAGTTCATCACCCTCATGTTCTTAGTGTGCACCAAGTCACACATGGAAAGTAGGGATTCAAGTCTGTCTTTGCATTTTAACTTGTTTTTATTAGTTGCAAAACTTTCTCAGAATCCCTAAAATAACAAGCCTGTGATTTTTTTAGGGTAAGTAGACAATATAAAATAGGCTCATAAATGGAAACTAAAGGTCTTTTTTCTGTCATCAGTGCTGGTCTGCTGCAGAAAATACGCTTTGACAAAATAATATCATTAAAAAATGTGATAAAGTGGGTTTTTACAGCTCGTCCCCAATGGACGCATGCTTGCTTTGCCTTGCTCACGTGTGAGTCACGTGCATTTGTCAGGCACTGTGTGGAAGCCTGATTGGAGACGGAGTATTCCAGAGCACCAGCATCTGGAAGAACATAGGTACCACTTAGCCTCTCTTCCACTGGGTGTTGAGACAGACAGAGCTCCTGTCCTCACTGCACAGGGCAGTGGCTCTGGCACCAGCTCCTCAGGTGGTCAGTGAGACTCTGCTTTAAGAATTTGTCTAAACACTGCTGGGGTGCCTTAGCCGGCTTCTTAGATTAATTATCTATGGCTTGCTTATGCCGCTTGAACCTCTGCCAGCTTTCCAGAATGGGGGCAGACGTCTTTCAGCAAGTGACAAGTTGGCAAGTATTTGAATGGCAGTCCACAAAGATACTATTGTCTGTTGCGGTTTTTTCTTCATATCTTGATTTTCACTGTTTTTTCTCTGTATATACAAGATAAAACTGAATCATTACCAAGTTCTGAACCTTTTGTTGCATCCAACCAGAATATTCAACATGAAACAATATCATTATATTTTCCAAAATTAATGTACTAAAGTTAAAACCATTTGAACTGCTAAGAATCACCTTTAGTATGAATAATTTTCCCTAAAGACTTTCCTTGAAGTAAGAATTCAGTCTCAGTGAGTAATTTTAGAGGATATGGGTGGGAAGTAGTTATGGGTGTTAGGAAATGGCCATTCCATTGCCCCGGCTTCTTTTAAAGTTGTACATTTTAGATTAACTTTGAATATTAAATTATTGCCTTAGTTTATTAGAAGCTGTGTAAATTTTTAGAACAGAAAAAAAAAATTATTTTGGTTTTTCAAGGTAGTCTCACTCTAGCCCAGGCTGACATGGAATTTACTATGTAGTTTCAGGGTGGCCTCGAACTCATGGTGATCCTCCTACCTCTGCCTCCCAAGTGCTGGGATTAAAGGCATGTGCCACCATGCCTGGCTCCAGAAAAAAAAATTAAGAGAGTTGATATCATTATGACAATTAAAAAAAATAAGGCTGGAGAGATGGCTTAGCAGTTAAGGCGCATGCCTGTGAAGCCTAAGGACCCAGGTTTGATTCTCCAGGTCCCACGTAAGCCAGATACATGTTGTGGTGCATGCGTCTGGAGTTCGTTTGCAGTAGCTAGAGACCCTGGCGCTCCCATTCTCACTCTCTAGAGAGAGTAATAAATAAATAAATAAATAAATTTTTTTAAAGAATTTACCTGTGTTTAGCATATACAGCCTAGAGTGTCACAAAGTCCTAACAAGCTGACACATGCTTGTTTGCCTGTGTGGTTCTTTCAGGAGCAATGATTTGAGGAGATGTGCCAAATAGCCGCTGACTGGCCTCCAGGCCATGCTTATGCTGACGTTTACACCACAGAAACAACATGAGGTGTGAAGGTAGTACGAAAGTTTTGTTCCAAAACAGCACTCTGTGATAGAGTAATAGAAAAACTATTGTTCTTTCTGTAGCTGTTAGCTCTTCTTTCCTGGAAACTTCTTTTAACTCAACGGAGATATGCTTGAAATGTTGTCTTAGGAAGTAACTGAGGTAGCTACAGATTCCTGCCCAGCTGCATTCAAACATTCAGAAGTGTCCTGTGTTCATGTTTTATTTATTTATTTTTATTTTAGTTTAGTTTAGTTTTTTGAGGTAGGAGCTCACTCTAGCTCAGGCTGATCTGGAATTCACTATGTATTCTCAGGGTGGCCTGGAATTCACAGCGATCCTCCTACCTCTGCCTCCCAAGTGCTCGGATTGAAGGCGTGCACCACCACCCCCAGCTCTGTGTTCATGTTTTAATGAACATAGAAATTGTATATTGCCCTTTTGTTTGTCAGTAACTTATTCATCACACTCAAAATCTGAATCAGAACTCATTTTCAAATAGTCTATTTTGTAGCCTAGGAGAATTGTTACTACTTTGAAGTTTAAGATAGGAAATTTGGGCTGGAGAGATTGCTTAGTGGTTAAGGCTCTTGCCTGCAAAGCCTAAGGACCCAGGTTTGATTCCCCAGTACCCACGTAAGCTAGATGCACAAGGTGGCGCATGCATCTGGAGTTCATTTGCAGTGGCTAGAGACCTTGATGTACCTATTCTCTCTGACTTTCTCTCTCTTCCTCTTTCTCTTACTTAAATAAGTAAATAAAAATAAAATATTTTTTAAAGAGAAAGGAAATTTGAAATTCAAGGTGCTAATCACCTGAACCTGAAATCATCACTGTCCTGACTCCTTGAGAGCATAGGGTCTAATCTGTGTCCCTGGGACTCTGCAGCACTTAGCCGATATGAGCTGTACTAATTCTGTCATCTGCTACTGCCAGCTTCCTAGTATACTTTCACTTGTCCTTTTCATAAGAATCTTAGTTCCTTATTGTCATCAATCCATTTTGTTACGATTATCATCCTACATGAATAATTTGCTAGGATTTTTGTTCCTTTGTGTGAATAGTGATATTGGTACAAAAGTAAAAATTGTTTAAGTATGAAAGAAGGGGCCTGAAAAGATTGCTTAGCAGTTAAGGCACTTGCCTAAGGACTAAGCCTAAGGACCCAGGTTCGATTCTCCAGGTCCCATGAAAGCCAGATGCATATGGTGGTACATGAATCTGGAGTTCATTTGCAGTGGCTAGAAGCCCGAACATGCCTATTCTCTCTCTGTGTCTCTCTTTCTTCCCCTCTCTGTGTCTCTAATAAATAAATAAATAAATAAAAAGAAGGGCTGGAGAGATGGATTAGCAGTTAAGGCACTTACCTGCAAAGCCAAAGGACCTAGGTCCGATTCCCTAGGACCCATGTAAGCCAGATGCACAAGGTAGCACATGCATCTGGCGTTTTTGTTTGCAGTGGCAAGAGGACTGGCATGCCCATTGTCTCTATCTCTAATAAATAAAATATTTTAAGAAATAAGAAAGAAAATTTAGGGGCTGGAGAGATAGCCATTAAGCACTTGCCTGTGAAGCCTGAGGACCCCGGTTCAAGGCTCGATTCCCCAGGACCCATGTAAGCCCGATACACAAGGTGGTACAGGCATCTGGAGTTCATTTGCAGTGGCTGGAGGCTCTGGTGTGCCCATTCTCTCTCTCTTTCTTTCTCTCTCTCTCTCTCCGTCCCTCTTTCTGTCTCTCCCTCGTTCTCTCTGTCTGTTGCTAATAAATAAAAAAATTTTTTAAAGGATTTAAATTTTCGCAGTCTTAATTGTACTCTAGAATAGCGTATGCCATACTTTCTTTCATGGCTTACACTCCTTTCTCATAGACGCACAACTTATCACATATCTCTGTGTATGGATACATGTTGTGGTTCTCATATGAAGTGTCCCTCAAAGGCTCATTTGTTATAGGCTTCCTTCCCAGTTCATCAGCATTGTGTCACAGTGGGCACAGTGTGCGCATGCACACACGCACGTGCGCACACACATGCACACACGTTCATTCTTGCTTAGTGGAGGCCAGGCGCTTGCTCGCTCATCCCTGGCAGATGCTGCTTTTCCCCCTTGCATGTGAACCGTGGCCGCTTTGCCTGTGGTGAGGCCTGGCTTCCGTTGCATTGTCTTCTCATTGCCAGGACGGAACACCGAACCAGAAGTCGCTTACATGAAGACAGGGTTTATTTCAGGCTTACAGTTGACCAGGAAACTTCATCTCAGTGGATATGGCATGGCAAGCCGGCCTGGGCATCACGTGTTGATAGGGCAGCTGGCAGGAAGCACTGCGAGAGCCAGCTGGCACGGGCACGCTGGGCTGGTAGACCTCAAGTTCCATCCTCAGCAACACACCTCCAGCCAGGCTCCCGCTTCCAGATTGCCATCAGCTGAGACCAAGTATTCAGACACATGAGGCTGAGGAGACGTTTCACATTCAAACTGCCACAGCCACCATTATCCCTCACACACTGACTCATTGATATGTCCCTGGGTCTGTAACCCTACTTCTGTTGGTGCTCACCCCTCTTCCCAGCTGCCCTTCTGCCCCAGGTGCAGAGCCCAACTCCCCAAGTCAGAGTTCTGAGTTCAGCCTCCTGTGGGTTTCTCCTGGCACCCGTAGTCTGCATCCCATCTCCCATCCTGTCCCTGTTGAAGGCACTTCTCCCCCTGGCCAGGCTGAGTCCCCAAGGCCACTTCTGATGTGGAGACCATGCTGCATCCAGCCTTGCGCTGTTCGTATCTGACTCCTTATGCTAGCTGACCTCCAAGCATACGTCCCCTTCACTAAGACTGACAGTTGTTCCGTGTCAGCCTCGCGCCCTCAGTGGGTGCCTCACTTACCCTATGACGACTGCTGCAGTTGGAGTCTCAAGAAGCCTCCATGGCCCTTGGGCTGACCACTTGATTCAAAGCATGCTCTGTGAGCAAGGAGAGGACTTTACGAGATGGTGTCTGTGAGCAAGGAGGGGACTTTACAAGATGGTGCCTGGAGACAAGTCTCTCTTTGCTGGGGCAGTCAGGCCCTGCCGCTCCTCCTCTCCCCTTCCTGGATCTCCATGACATGAACACTTCTGCACTGCCATGCACCCCTCCATGATATGCTGCCACAGGGTCAACCATGACACACTGAGGGACAGGACTGGCCTTTGCTTTGCCTCAGTGACCTGTAGCAGGTATTTGCTTGGTACCAGACAGCTAACTGTCGCAGGCTCTTACCCCAAGGTGGGCCAGCTCCTGTGGACATGTCCTCCCGTCCTGCTCAAGACCTGATAGCTGCCACGTCACTGCCCATCTGGGCTCAATGCATGTTGTCACCACTTGCTACCTGCCCTTTCCCGGGAACATGACCACCCTCTGCACCCAACTTCAGCTTGTGTGCATTCATCCTCTCTGAGGATGCCACCCCTGCCTTACCACTGGGTTAATGACCTTGACTGCAGTGGTGACTGTGAGCTCATAAAGACACCAGTGGTGTGTACTGACCACAGATACAGATGGGGCCATTGTGTGCGTGTGTCACGGGAACTGTGGTGTTTCCCCTTCTCGGGTCCCTGTGCAATGGTTACAAGAATGCTTTCAGATAAAAGTGTAGGCTTCTGGGAGCAGACGTGCACGGTGTGAGTGCCGGAGCTGTCCGTGGTCCTGACCATTCCCAGTCCCTCTCCTGTGGTCTAGAGTAGTGGCCTAGATAGATAGAGGTGTACCATCTGGACTCCTCCCCTAGACCTGAGATACTAGAGTCTCTGTTGTGGTTTGGGTGTTAAGTGTCCCCCAAAGGATTGTGTGTTGGAGTCTTGGTCCTCAGAGTGGAACTATAGGGAAGCACTAGGCACTGTAAGAGGGGCTGGTGAAGGCTCTGGGTCGCTGGAGGTATGAGGAGTTCTTGGACTCTGCCCCTTCCTCTGTCTCTCACTCCCAGCCACAAAATGAGCACTTTTGCTCTGCTATGTGCTCCCACTAGAATACACGGTCACAGGGCCGGCTGATAATGGACTGAGACCGCTCTTGAACCAAAACAAACCTTTTCTCTTTATAAGTTGATTCTAGTGGGCATTTGTCATGTAAGAGTCAGCTAGCTGACTGACACTAATGTGTGTTGTGGTCCCCCTAAGGCCAGCCCAGGAGGGACCTGCCGAGTTGGGGTGAGCAGCGCGGAATCACGACACAGACTCCAGGAGTTGGGTGAAAGCAGGAAGTGAGCTGCCGCAAACTCATTTATTGAGGAAGTGCACGTGGGTTTTAAGGGGCTTGACTGGCCAATCATTGTACGGGGTGGTCCCCTTTTTGTGACCAATGACAGCCTGTCTCTGGACAGGTCATCTCATAGCAGGTTTCTTGTGAGCATGGGACTATAGCTGTTGTCACGCCAGGCCTGCACAGAACGCCATGTTCACAGAAGCCACTTCCTGGTGTCTTCTGCCATGTGGTCTGGCTAGGACCAGGCCTGTATTGTGCCATACAAATGTAATCATGTAGTTCTATATTCCCTCTCAGGAGGGAACTTTCTGTATCTTTTAGTGAGGCTTCTTAGCAGTTGCCTTAGGTCAGGCTCTCTAGAAAATCACACCATTTAGGAGCCAGTAGTTACTTTCCTTTGGCTCCACTGGAGTGGGGGAGCGTGAGCTCTTGTTCCTTTGATATACCAGGTGCAGCAGCTCTGACCGTGAGCAATAGCCTACATCCATACGTCATCTGTATGGACGATGGCCTCAGCTTCATCTTATACTGGCCCATCCACGTATTGGGAGTGTGGCCAGGACGGAGCCCCAGACACTGTGTAGCAAGTAGCTCTTTCACTGCGTAGCTCAGTGCACTGGCGAGTGTTTGAATCTGATGAACGACTGGAGATCATCACTAGTGGAACCAGAGTGGGACTCAGACAACACTGGCCTGTGGGCTTAGTTTATACTTTCCTTGCCTGCCATAGCTCATTAATATATTCACTTACTAACAGCATTGACTAGCAGAAAAACCAAAACCTTTGTATTTTCTGAACAATTTTTTTTAGTTTCTTATGAATTAATAAAAGCAATGATTGGCAAAACTCCAAGAGGTAAGTGCTCATTTTGACCCTTGGCAACTTTTCCCCCTGAGATCCTATCCCAAAAGATATCTCATGTGATTGTTTTACTCTGCATTAAGACTTGCTTCCATTTTAGTTTGCTTTGGAGTGTTTCGATAGTTGTGTACATCCATGCCCTACGTTTGGATAGATCTTCGAAAATAAACCTCATGGGAGAGGAAGGAGGTCAGTAAAGGGCTGAGCAGAAAGTGAAAGATGGTAGAACGGAGGTTCCGTCAGAGCATGCTATGAGCACTGCAGTGAGCCTAAGTGGTGCTAACCTGAAACTACCTGGCAGGGTTTTTTGTTGTTGTTGTTTTGTTTTTCCAAGGTAGGGTCTCACTCTAGCCGAGGCTGACCTGGAATTCACTCTGTAGTCTCAGGCTGGCCTCAAACTCATGGTGACCCTCCTACCTCTGCCTCTAGAAGTATTAATCATACTAGGAGATGAGAACATAAACAGATAAGCCCCGGGGTTAGCTGTCATTGCTGGGAGGGTCAATTTGTTTTGAGTCACCATAAGCTGAAAGGTTGGATTTAGTGTGTCATGTAGTGTTTGTTTCCATGGATATCTGCGTGTAAAACTTTTCACTCAATTCACTTATCAGTCAATGCTAGTTGATGCTTTTTCTTCTAACATAATAAGGGTTGGGAATGAGGTAGTCTTGCTTTCAGATGTAATAAAGTACCTGTGATAACTCCCTAACTTATCCTCCAACTTTCTTGTTGAGTTCAGTGGACTAATGCTCCAACTTTGCAGGCAAGATAATTCACCATTTACCATGTTTATTTTTTATTTTTTTTATTTTAATTTTTTGGTTTTTCAAGGTAGGGTCTCACTGTGGCCCAGGCTGACCTGGAATTAACTATGTAGTCTCAGGGTGGCCTCGAACTCTCGGCGATCCTCCTACCTCTGCCTCCCGAGTGCTGGGATTAAAGGCGTGCGCCATGTTTATTTTTGAAACCTTTATTGACCACCTTCATGCATATAGACAATATACCAAATCATCATCCCCTCCTGCCACCCTCCCAGGTCCCCCATCCACTGAAGAGTGCCCCTCTGTCCAACTAGCCTGTCTTCTGTTTGGGTGTCATCATTTCCCTCCTATTATGCATCAGCCACTGTGAGGTCACGAATACCATGGCCACCGCTTTGTGTCTGGAGGACAGTATTGCAAAGCATTCCTCTCCTTCTTTTGGCTCTTACATTCTTTCCTTTTTTATTTTTAATTTTTAGAGAGAAAGCAAGAGAGTGAGGGAGAGAGAGAGAGAGAGAATTGTCATGTCAGGGTCTCAGCCACTGCAATTGAACTCCAGACACTTGCACCACCTAGTGGGCATGTACGACCTTGTGCTTGCCTCACCTTTGTGTGTCTGGCTTACGTGGGAACTGGAGAGTAGAACATGGGTCCTTAAGCTTCGCAGGCAAGCGCCTTAACCGCTAAGCCATCTCTCCTGCACTCTTACATTCTTTCTAACAGCCCTTCCACAATGGTCCCTGAGCCTTGGGTGGTGTGGTAGAGATGTCTTATTTAGTGATGAACACTCCACTTCTCAGCCCTTTGGTAAGTTTTGAGTCTCCTCCGCCACTGCCTTCTGAAAAGAGAAGCTTCTTTAACCAAAAGTGAGAGTGGCATTAATATATGAGCATAACATAAGTATTTACAGGTTTGGTTGTGGGGAAGGATGACAGAGCAGAGGTTGGGCACCGTGTGCCTGGCTGACGCTCTCGTTGTGGAGAAGGATGGCAGAGCAGAGGCTGGGCACCGTGTGTCTGGCTGACGCTCTCGTTGTGGGGAAGGATGGCAGAGCAGAGGCTGGGCACCGTGTGTCTGGCTGATGCTCTCGTTGTGGGGAAGGATGGCAGAGCAGAGGCTGGGCACCGTGTGCCTGGCTGACGTTCTCGTTGTGGGGAAGGATGGCAGAGTAGAGGCTGGGCACCGTGTGTCTGGCTGATGCTCTCGTTGTGGGGAAGGATGGCAGAGCAGAGGCTGAGCACCGTGTGTTGCCACAGCAGCTGGGAGGTGATGGCAAGAGTGAGCTGAGCATCTCCAGCCATGGAGAGCTTATGCCCTTCCTGAGCATCACTCCTCTTTCAGCAGGACTCCAGCCTCCCAGAATGCCACCAGCTGTGACCAGATGTTCAGAACACCTGAGATTATGGGCACATCTCATTCAAACCACCACAGACATATAGTTTGTTCTCAGGGTTTATTTTGTTTTTGATTTGTTTAACTCTGAGGTTCAGAATTGCTGCTGACACTATTGACAGTATTTTTAGGAACTGCCTCAGGTTTTCAAAGTAGCCTTTCCTTTTTAGCACCTCACCAGCATGTTTGTGTGATGCTCATTATCCTCAGCATCACAAATGGCTGCCTTTTCTTTTGTGTGTTTGTGTGTGTGTGTGTGTGTTATGTATATGTATATTATATGTATATAGTAATATATATTATATATATAATATAGTGCCATTTTGACTTGTAGCTTCCTAATGACCAGCGTTGTTTAGCATATCATTCCCTGACCCAAGGTCATAAAGGCTTACTTCTATATTATGAGGATTTTGTACGTTTTACTCTTAAATTTGGAAATATCCATTCTACATTATTTTTTATATAGGCAGTGATGGAGAGGTTCTAATTAATTACTTTGTATGTGGATCTTCAGTTGTTGTAGTACCATTACTTGAAAAGAATTAATCTTTTTATTTAAGTATTTTGATACTGCATAAATGTAAATTTTTATTTCTGAACAGTTATATTCCACTGATGTAAATGTCTGTTCTAATGCCAGTACCATGCTGTCTTATTACTACAGCTTTGTGGTAAGTTTTAAATTCGGAAAATGTGAGACCTCCAAATTGGTTTGTCTTTCCCAAATCCCTTTCTTTTACATGTGCATTTTTAGAATCAGTTTTTCCATTTCTGCCAATGTTTTTTTTTTTTTTTGAAAAAGGCATAGAGCTTTGACAGGGATTATAATAAGTTTGCTTGGCTATGGGAAATACTCCTTTCTCCCCAATATTAAGTCTTCTGCCCATTAAGCTGCATTGTCTTTCATTTCTTTCCGAAATGTTTGGTAACTTTCAGTGTACAAGTCTTTACATTTCTATTGTTCACTTTACTCCTACTTTGTTTTTGATACTTTTGTATATGAAACTCTTAAATTCCTGTTCCCATTGCTGGTTGCCAGTATAAAGACATGTGTTTCTGTGTATTGGCCGCATATCCTGCAGCCACGCTGAGCACGTTCACTTATTAGTGTGCATGTTGGAATTTGTGACACAGAAGACTATAATGTCTGTGACGGATATTTTACTTCCTTCAGAATCCTGATGACTTCACCCTGTCACACTATCCTCATCTGAGATGTCTTTTCAACTAGATTTGATCTTGACTTTTACCCTATCCTTGGCCAACACAACCTAGTTAGCAAAGATTTATGCTGCCATGTTTAAAAGACTCCCTTAATCACCTTTGATAGCCAGTCAGGTCCACATTCCTCACAGTTGACGTATAAGTCTTTGACCTTTAGCAGATGTGTTAGTTACCTTCTCATTACAAGGTCAAAATGCTGACAAAAATCATTGTAAGGAAGGAAGGATTTATTTTGACCTACAGTTTGAAATCGGTGTTGGCAGGTGCTGGTTCCTTCTGACGTCTCCTGGTGAGAGCGTGTCCTTGTTGTCGCTTCCTTCATGGCTGCAGTCCTCAGTGGTCACTGTCTGTAGATGCCTCTCTCTAGCCTGGCTATGTCTTTGTGTCTGTTTTCTGACAAGAACACCAGTCATTTTGTAGTAGAGGCCACCTTATTCTGCTAGGACTGCATCCTGAAGCATCCTCATGAATTTTACTCTGCTAGGACTGCATCTTGAAGCCTCCTCATGAATTTTACTCTGCTAGGACCGCATCCTGAAGCATCCTCATGAATTTTACTCTTCTCCTCCCAGAGTTTACAGTCACTGCATCTTGAACTTGAACATTTCTTTCACACACAATTTTACTCTGCTTGAACATTTCTTTTGGGTGCACACATCAGTCACGGGTATCTTTGGAACTTGAACATTTCTTTTGGGTGCACACACATACAGTCAAGGGTAGCAGCATCTTTTCGGGTGCACACATACAGTCATTTTTGGAACTTGAACATTTCTTTTGGGTGCACACACATACAGTCACACAGGTGTTAGAACTTGAACATTTCTTTTGGGTGCACATCCAGTCACGGGTAATTTTGAACATTTCTTTTGGGTGCTGCAGTCAGGACCAGCATCCTTGAACATTTCTTTTGGGTGCACAGTCATCCTCTTGAACATTTCTTTTGGGTGAACACATTCACTCTGAACTTGAACATTTCTTTCGGGGCACACACATACAGACAAGGGTAGCAGGCATTAGAACTTGAACATTTCTTTCTCAGTCACGAATTTTAACATTTCTTTTGGGTGCACACACATACAGTCATCAGGCGCTAGAAGCATTTCTTTCGGTGCCTCATGTCAATTTTTGAACATTTCTTCTACAGTCAGGGTACAGGCGCAACATTTCTTTTGGGTGCACACACATGCAGGTGCAGAACTTGAACATTTCTTTCGGTGCATACAGTCACTCAGGTGAGAACTTGAACATTTCTTTCGGTGCACACACATACAGTCACAGGTAGCAGGTGTTGGAACTTGAACATTTCTTTTGGGTGCATACAGTCACAGGTAGCAGGTGTTGGAACTCATTTCTTTTGGTGCACCACATACAGTCACGGGTAGCAGGCGCTAGAACTTTACAGTCACACGGGTAGCAGGCGTTGGAACTTGAACATTTCTTTTGGGTGCACACACATACAGTCAAGGGTAGCACATTTCTTTGGAACTTGAACATTTCTTTTGGGTGCACACACATACAGTCACGGGTAGCAGGCGTTAGAACTTGAACATTTCTTTTGGGTGCACACACATACAGTCACGGGTAGCAGGCGCTAGAACTTGAACATTTCTTTCGGGTGCACACACATACAGTCACGGGTAGCAGGTGTTGGAACTTGAACATTTCTTTTGGGTGCACACACATACAGTCACAGGTAGCAGGCGTTGGAACTTGAACATTTCTTTTGGGTGCACACACATACAGTCACGGGTAGCAGGCGTTGGAACTTGAACATTTCTTTTGGGTGCACACACATACAGTCACGGGTAGCAGGCGTTGGAACTTGAACATTTCTTTTGGGTGCACACACATACAGTCACGGGTAGCAGGCGTTGGAACTTGAACATTTCTTTTGGGTGCACACACATACAGTCACGGGTAGCAGGCCCTGGAACTTGAACATTTCTTTCGGGTGCACACACATACAGTCACGGGTAGCAGGCGCTAGAACTTGAACATTTCTTTCGGGTGCACACACATACAGTCACAGTCAACTTGAACTTTTCTTTCGGTGCACACACATACAGTCACAGGTAGCAGGTGTTAGAACTTGAACATTTCTTTTGGGTGCACACACATACAGTCACGGGTAGCAGGCGTTAGAACTTGAACATTTCTTTTGGAACACACATACAGTCACGGGTAGCATTTCTTTTGAACATTTCTTTTGGGTGCACACACATACAGTCACGGGTAGCAGGCGTTGGAACTTGAACATTTCTTTTGGGTGCACACACATACAGTCACGGGTAGCAGGCGTTGGAACTTGAACATTTCTTTTGGGTGCACACACATACAGTCACGGGTATCAGGCGTTGGAACTTGAACATTTCTTTTGGGTGCACACACATACAGTCACGGGTAGCAGGCGTTAGAACTTGAACATTTCTTTTGGGTGCACACACATACAGTCACGGGTAGCAGGCGTTGGAACTTGAACATTTCTTTTGGGTGCACACACATACAGTCACGGGTAGCAGGCGTTGGAACTTGAACATTTCTTTCGTTACACACATACAGAACTTTCGGGTGCACATTTCTTTCGGGTGCACACACATACAGTCACGGGTATCAGGCGTTGGAACTTGAACATTTCTTTTGGGTACACACACATATCTATAGTGAGTGGAATTTATCAACAGAGCCATCTGTAGCACTTTGTAAGGAGTTTTTTTTGGTTCAGTAGTTAGTTTTATTTGTATTTCCAGATCACTTCTTTTGAACTCACTTCAGAAGTGTATGTCTTTGGGGGATTTTTCCATTTTGTATATGTTGTCTAATCCATTGAGTTGCCATGGCATTCCTTTATATTTTTGACTTCTGCATGTGTGGAGTGATGACTTTATTTCATACTTGACTCAAGTCGTCACCCCCTTGCTCACTCCAGGTATTGCTGGTGTCACCAAAGAACCAGTTTCTATTTTTTTTTTATTTGCCCTGTCTTCCTAGACATGTTCCGCTCCAGTCTCCCCCGCCCCCTAATTTCCTATCTTGCTTTGGGCTTAGTGTACTAATTTTTCTAGTTTTTTAAAGTTATCGAGTTCGGAGTGATGCGGGAAACTCTACTAAAGCCATTGATAGCTTTCATTCTCTGGTGCTTGCCCTTTCCTGTGTTGTGTCTTCATTTTCATTCCCCTCAGAATACTGTTGCATTATATACAGTCCCTCTTTGTGATTACTCCTTTGAACCATTGGTGACTTATGAGTATGTTATTTTACACACTTGTGGATTTCTCAAATTTCCTTCTATTAATGAGTTTTTTAGACTTTTTTGGCCTAATACATGGTCTTTATTTCCTGTTTGTGAGCATTTTTTGTTGTTGTTGAAAGGTAGAAATTTCAGAATTAGAAGGTACCCCATCTGTGAATCAGCCCTGTCCCCCAGTTTATTGTTGCTCTTTCTTCCATTATTGCTGCTTTTTGCCTGAAGACTTAAATTAATTCTGTAAAGTAGTTTTGGTCATGTGCAGTCATGAACTTGGTCCAGTTTAGTTGGTGGTCTGCTTATGATTGGACCAAAGCTATCTTAAGTTCCTTGAATCATTAAGACTCTGACTTTTGCTGAGGGCTCTGTCCTGAAGCATACCTCATTGTTCCTTCCACTGTGTTAGCTTTCACATCCTACATGCACATGCGCAGAGGTCATGGTCACCTGGAGGTGGACGACCAGGAACTTCCTGGGTCTTTCCTGGGCATGTGCATAAGCTTGAACCTTTGCACAGACCTCTAGATATTAAGAGCAGTATTAAAGCTTTGCAAAGCTTACTGTGAGTACCTCATTACCCAAACTCTTTTCATTCTTTCCATCAGCCTCCTGTTACTGCCAGCTGGAAGTGCCTCCTCAGCAGTGGCAATAGTAAACAGGACCCTCAGATTCATTCCAGCATTATCCTAAGGATATAGCCATTCTCATTACATAGACCAAGCTCAGCCGAGTCAAGTAGCATCAAGAAAAAGCCTTGAGAATAGAGCATTCCAGGGGATTGTCAGACAAGTTCTCTGCGGTGTCACTGCTGTTGGCCTGGCCTCAATTCATTTGTCTCCTCGGTGTCTTCTGAATAGCTGATTTTCATGGCTGGAAAACTCCTAGTTTCAAGGCTGAGGGGGTGGATGGAATAGAATGAATTTGAAATGGTGCAGAACTTAGTGTTCTCATAGTAATCAACTGTTCTTATGTATAAACTCTCCTCAGATTGTTAGAAGTATTTGGTTAGTTCAGAGGTCTGGAAAGGGTTATTTTGACAGTGTTTTGTTGGTATTCATGATACTTTAATGGAGACAGAAGATTCAAAAGTGCTTACTTCACTATTCTGGCTTTAAACAGTTTGAGTAGAGATGTCCCAATATCAAAGCAAATTTTATGGAAGTCTAGTTTACCAAAGTCTTAGTGTCCTCACCTGGCATAGGGATTGGAAAGTGGGATGTGGTGAGTTGATCCCATTTGTCATACAGTTAAGAAAGACCTAAGGCCATCATCAGAAGAGTGATACAAAAGTTCAGAGAATCAGGGCTGAAGAGATGGTTTAGCGGTTTAGGTGCTTGCCTGCAAAGCCCAAGGACCTATGTTCAACTCTCCACATCCCATGTTAGCCAGACACACAAAGGTGAGGCAAGTGCAAGGTTGAACATGCCCACTAGGTGGTGCAAGTGTCTGGCGTTCAGTTTCAGTGGCTTAGGCCCTGACGTGACAATTCTCTCTCCCTCTGTGTGTGTGTGTGTGTGTGTCTCAAAAAAAGAGAATAGAAAAGTTCAGAAAATCAAAAATAAGTAATAAATGGTATGGGCATAGAATATAGCTCTCATATCCATTTTCTAGCCCTCCTTCCCCCCAATCCCACATACACCCATAGCAGGATGCATAATAGTACACAGGAAGCATTAAGATGGGAAGAAGGTTTGGAAAGACGATAGCTCAGTAGATAAAGCACTTGCCACCCAAGCCTGAGTACCTGAGTGTGGATTCCCACAACCTATGTAAAAGCAAGAAGTTGTGGTAGAGATGGGAGAAGACAGAACTCCCCAGACACGCACAGAGCAACTAGTCTGGAAATGGTGTGGTGAACAAGAAAAACAAGGGACACTACCTCAAAATGAGGTGCAAGGTGAAGACTGACAAGAAAGTTGTCCTCTGACCTCCTCACATGCACGTGATGATGACACATGGTCCACACTTACACACATGAACACATACATACTCCAGATTTTTTTTTTTAAAGAATGGGTATCCAGGTATGGTGTCTGTCTTGCCTGTAATCCTAACACTCAGGCAGATCATTATAATGACTTGAATGTAAAATGTCTACCATAGCATAATGTGTTTGAATAGTTAATCTCAGATTGTGGTGGTTTGAATGTATGGCTCCATAAACACATTGACCTTGTAACTTGGGTCTTCAGTAGCCCAGCTGGAAGAGGTGTCACTGGGGGTAGATCTTGGAGTCTAGTCCTAAGGTGTGTTTGGTGGCAGATCTCGAGTCCTGAACCTGATATGTGAAAATAACAGTGGGAGTGTTGGCTGTTGGTGGTGTCTCTCTGCTTGGATTTGTGAAGGGAGCCCGCTTCTTCTGCCATTGGTGGTGTTCCCCTGGAATTTGTAAGCCTGAAACACTTTTCCTCCTATAAGCTTCTTTTGGTGGCTGTTTGTCCCAGAAATGAGAAGCTGACTGCAACACTGGTAGTGGTGCTGCCTGGGAAGATTGTGGATCCTTTGGAAGGTGTGGTCTTGCTGGAGGAAGTATGCTCCTGGGGGTGTGGAGCCTTGGGGAGGTGTGGTCTTGCTGGAGGAAGTGTGTTCCTGGGGGTGTGGAGCCTTGGGGAGGTGTGGTCTTGCTGGAGGAAGTGTGTTCCTGGGGGTGTGGAGCCTTGGGGAGGTGTGGTCTTGCTGGAGGAAGTGTGTTCCTGGGGGTGTGGAGCCTTGGCAAGTTATAGCCCAGCCCTGCTTCCCACACTTAGCTGGATCTTGCTGCCTCTTCCCTGCTGATGTGAAGCCTGTCTGCTCTGCTCTGCTCTGCTATGCTTTTCCCACCATGATATATCTTCCCCCTTGAAATGATAAGCTGGATAAACCCCTTCCTTCCATAAGCAGCTTCCAGTTGAAGGGGTTTCCCAGCAGTGATAAAGTAACTGATATACAAGACTACATAGTTAGACCCAGTCTGTCAAAAAAAAAAAAAAAAAAGAATTTAGAAACAAGACCGAAGATACCAATAAACTGTGAAAACAAAATTGTCTCCAGCAATGTATTTATAAAGCACTTAGCATAGCACAGCTTCATGGTAGGTAAATTATTCTAAGTGGTGGGTCTAGCACAAGGCAGGCTTTCTTTTCAGCTCTTTTGATTTCTTGTCAAATACTTTTTACTACTAGATAATAAGTCTATTAAAGAAGATTATTAGTCAGGTACAGCTGTTTTCTCAGTGTTTTCCTTTGCTTTTTATTTGTTTTTGCTTTTTGAGACAAGGACTTGCTAAGTGACCCAGGCTGGCCTCAAACTCACAATCCTGCTTTAGCCTCCCACATGTTAGGATTCCCAGCATGGGTCCCCTACTTGGCCTTGAAATTCCTCTAGATGAAAATCTCAGACTATGTCTGGGTAGTTGTGTGTGATTAAGAGAGAGATGCCCAAGATTTAGGAAATGTAAAGCATGGAAAATGCCACCTGGAATACAGTTTTGTTCCGATGTGGAGAGATGAAGGTCAATGCAGTGAAAGAATCAGGAGAATCATTACTGATGGTTCAGGATGGAAAATCTATTTTGCTAGTTTTCCACCAGGTGTCAGCAGCATGTTGTGCCATATCAATGGCTAGGTTGTTTGGAGAAGGGTGTCCACATGTGTTACTTTCCAGGAGCATGTTTTTTGTGTGTTTTTTGTTGTTGTTTGTTTTGTTTTGTTTTGTTTTGTTTTGTTTTGTTTTCTGAGGTAGGGTCTCACTCTAGCTCAGGCTGACTTGGAATTCACTATGTAGTCTCAGGGTGGCCTCGAACTCTCAGAGATCCTCCTTTCTCTGCCTCCCAATTGCTGGGATTAAAGGCGTGCACCACCATGCCCAGCGAGGGTCATGGGTTTGAGAAGGATGGCCACATTGTGTTAGTGTTACTGTCGGGGGCGTGTTCAGAGACGGGTGTCCACATGTGTGAGTGTTACTGTTGGTGGCATGTTCAGAGACGGGTGTCCACGTGTGTGAGTGTTACTGTTGGGGGCGTGTTCAGAGGAGGGTGTCCACGTGTGGGCGTGTTACTGTTGGGGGCGTGTTCAGAGACGGGTGTCCACATGTGTGAGTGTTACTGTTGGGGGCGTGTTCAGAGGAGGGTGTCCACGTGTGGGCGTGTTACTGTCGGGAGCGTGTTCAGAGGAGGGTGTCCACGTGTGGGCGTGTTACTGTTGGGGGCATGTTCAGAGACGGGTGTCCACGTGTGGGCGTGTTATTGTTGGGGGCGTGTTCAGAGACGGGTGTCCACGTGTGGGCGTGTTACTGTCGGGAGCGTGTTCAGAGGAGGGTGTCCACGTGTGGGCGTGTTACTGTTGGGGGCATGTTCAGAGACGGGTGTCCACGTGTGGGCGTGTTATTGGGGGGCATGTTCAGAGACAGGTGTTGGGGCGTGTTCAGAGGAGGGTGTCCACGTGTGGGCGTGTTACTGTTGGGGGCATGTTCAGAGACAGGTGTCCACGTGTGGGCGTGTTACTGTCGGGGGCGTGTTCAGAGACGGGTGTCCACATGTGTCTGTGTTCCTGTCAGGAGCATGTTGGGAGGACATCCATGTTTGGCTACTTTGGTGACACCATCACACTGTGTAAGTATATTTAAAACGTCATGAGCTGCACTCAGACTTATGTCTACACTGTGTTGGTTTGGTCTTCTAGCTGGCTGCTGGATCGCCTACTTACCTGTGGTGCTTCTCCTAAGACTCAGATTTTTTTTTAGAAATTGGGTCAACAGGGGCAGCACAATCTTAGGATGTTTAAAATTTGGTCACTTGAATGACCATTCAATAACAAGATACAAATATCATATGGGAAAGCTATTTTGATGCATTAAACTCCCTTATTTCAAATGAAGTACTATTTACAACCCAAATGTGTAAAGCAGATAAAAGTAATATTTTACTAAGAAAAATCTTACAATATTTACTTATAACATCAAACACTGAAAATAACGCACTTGGTGTAATGAACAAAATCACTAGATGAAAGTGTCCAGAACGGGCCATTACTCTCTTCCACCTACAGATGAGTAATTGAATCCTGATGAAATTGTAAAATATGCCCAGAGTTACATGGGCACAAAGTCTTACATGGGCATTGAAGTCTTCCTTTAAAACACAGGCCCCTGCTGTTGCATAATCACAGGTCATATGTTTAAACATTGCTGTGCCTCTGATACTCCATTCTGTCTGTCTTTTGTTTTAATTATGCACCTTATAAAATATTATGCTTCACATAGATGAGTTACAAATGATAACTTTCTTTCAATTCCGTGCTGTGCCATCTCCAGATATTTCTCAAGTAGATTGCACAAGAGGACTTTTAGTCCAGGATTTCGTGGTCGTACCTGTGTGTGATACAAGTGCTCGGACTCTCAAGGAAATAAGTGGGGGTGGTCTACATCCTTCCGGTAGACTGAAGTCTGCAGACTCTCATCCCCTCACTGATCACAGTTGCAAAGCGCAAGTTTGTTTGCCACACTCTGTGCCACCCCACTCACTCATAAGCTATATCCCCTTTTTGATGTATGTAGAATGTTGTGCCATGTGTGCACATGTGTAGTGTGTGGACATGTGTCTGTAGATCTGTGTGCCCTCTGCACACACATGTGGAAACTAGAGGAGGACATTAGGTGTCTGTATAGCAGTCAGCTTCGGGTCACTGAGATGAACTTCCAGACCAGGCACAGTTATGGGAGGAAGGGGTTTATTGAAGCTTACAGATCCAGAGGAAGTTCCATAATGGCAGAAGAAGCTGGCCCACTTTCACGGAACCAAGCAGAGAGAGAGAGAAAAGTCACATGCCACCACCAGCAGGGAAGCACACTTAAGAACTCCAGGCAGCTCAAGAACTTTGTGTATCTTCAGAGTGGAATTCCAGATCCACCCCCACAACTTAGGGCTGGACCCTAGGATCCACCCAGTGACACCTCCTCCAGCCAGGTAGCTGGAAATCCAAGAAGCTTTAATAAAACTAAATCTATTGGAGGGGCATCTATTCAAACTGCAATAGTGTCTTATCACGTTTTTGTCTTATTTCCCTGAGACAGAGTCTCTCGCTGAGCCTGGAACTCCCTATTTCTCAGTTAGACTGGCTGACCAGCAGGCCCCACTGATCCTCTTGTCTAACCCCTCAACACTCGCGTTACAGGCATGTGCAGCCATACCTGGCTTTTCTATGTAGATGCTGGAGATAAAACGTGGGTCTCCATGGGTGCACAGCAAGCACTCATACCCTGAGCCATCTCCCCAGCCCACACCACCCTAACTTTTTTTTTTTTTTTTTTTTCAAAGTAGGGTCTTACTCTAGCCCAGGCTGACCTGGAACTCACTCTGTAGCTCAAGCTGGCCTCAAACTCAAGGCTATCCTCCTACCTCAGCCTCCCAAATGCTGGGATTAAAGGCAATGTGCCATCACTTCCGGCTCCCTGTAATGCTTTTATTTTAGTTTTTAAGTAGCTTTTATTTTAGTTTATCAATAGTTTTTAAAAACAAAATCCAGGAGCTGGGCATGGTGGCACATGCATTGAATCCCAGCACTTGGGAGGCAGAGGTAGGAATTTCAAGTCAGCCTGGG
This sequence comes from Orientallactaga sibirica, assembly GCA_036365145.1. NCBI lineage: Eukaryota > Metazoa > Chordata > Mammalia > Rodentia > Dipodidae > Orientallactaga > Orientallactaga sibirica. The sequence goes on along the minus strand of JAEOAD010002712.1, from coordinate 4,810,596 downwards.
CTAAAGCAAGACCCTACTTTAAAAAAAAAATCCAGGATATTCCATAACCACAGTTGAAAAATCAGTAGTCTATAGATAACCATGTAGTCCACAACATCAATAGCATTTCAATATATATTATTAATTATAATATATAATTATAATATCTCAGGGCCATTGTAAACTGAATGGTGTTGGGTTTCAATTTTTGGTAGTAAAAATATATATCATGCAGATCAAATTATCTCATCTAAAACATTCATTAATAGAAATATTCCATGCATTTGGAATATACCAGCCTGCACAGGAATAACCACTTGTAGCATGCTATAAGCTCAGTGGCTAATGTGAATGAGCTCACACATCCCTGGCCTGGATCCATGCGGTCATCTCTGGGGTACAGAGCTTTACGAGATTAGCAGTTCAACCTGAGTCACCAGTGACTGACAGCTGAGAAAGGAAGCTTTCTCAGCTTCCAGAAATACAGTAGAAAGGAAGAAGTCAGGCCAGTCAGCCCCATTAACTTTGAAGCAGAAGTCACTGGTGTGTGCTAATCAAGTGCTGGTAGATGATTCTCGCTGTAATGTGTCTAGATTTCTAGGACTGATTGTAATAAAAACAGATCTTGGTTTTCTTTTGTATTTTATAACACCCTCATGTTGCCCAGGCTGGCCTTGAGCTCATTATGTCACCAAGGACAACTGTGAACTCCTGACACTCCTGATCCTACTTCCCAAGTACAGAGCAGATGGTTAAGTCTGATTTACTAATGGATTTTTTAAAATGAATTTTTTGCAAGGCCTGGTGGTGCATGCCTTGTCAATCCTAGCACTGAAGAGGCAGAGGTAGAAGGATCACCATGAGTTCGAGGCCACACTGAGACTACATAGTGAATTCAAGGTCAGCCTGAGCTAGAACATAACCCTACCTCAGGGGGAAAAAAGAGCATTGTTTTTTCTGGAGGTGTAAAATGTACACAGAGCTCAGACACTCTGAAGTGGAGACTTTCTTCCATTTGCATAACTAACAATTGTCATTCCTACCCAGCTTCATGTTGCTTGTCAGTGAAAGGTCTGAGCATGCTCCTGCTCAGCTGAGACCACTGACCAGAGAACATGCAGTTTCACTTAATGTCCTTGTCGTGCGTTCTTGTCACTCAGCAGGGTTTATGAATTATGTAAACGGTGATAGGTACTGCAACTTGGGGACATGTGAAGATGAGTCACACAAGACTCTGCCCACAAAGCACTGGCAGTCTGAGGGAAGAGCACGCAGAAAGACAGTTACAGTGCGTGCAGTGAGCGTTGCAGCAATGCCAGGTCAGTGTGAGCAGGTTTTTGGCCTTCAGCCTTCCTGACCAGCTGCACTCTTGCCCTGACCACAGGCCTGTGAGCCTTGCACGGCAGAACTATATACTTTCTACTGTGCTGCCTGCTCACAGGCTTCCTCAGCTTTCTGTCCTACTGACATTCTTATAAAACCATCCTCGTACACCCACGAATACAATTTCAGCTCCTGCCAACCTCTCAGGGCATTTTATCCTTGTCTGCCTTGAAACGGCCTGTCTCCCTATTGGGTGCTTATGCAGGCAGACATTCCAGAAGTTTCTAAACAGCTGTTTTGTCTATTGTTACTTTCAAAGATACAACAGTATACAGTATGTTAATCTTTTTGCCACTGACCTAAAGTCCAGTCACAAATAAATTGGAATTGTAAGACTGTATTATTTATATGATGTTGGTCGGTGTCTTAGAGTATGGATACGATATCAAGGACTGGAGTGTGATTTATTGTATTTAAATGATAGTGTACAGTCTGAGGTTATGAATGTGCTGTCCAGTACTAGAGGATAGGATGGTGGTCACTGCTGAGAGATGACTGTGCTACCAAGGGCTAGTATACATTGGTACGCACAGTCTGGGGGCTTGGGCATGAGTATGCTACCAAGTGCTAGAGTATATGTTGGTGCACACAGTCTGGGGTATGACTATGCTGTCCGGTGTGAATGTGCTGTCCAGTACTGGAGTGTATAGTGTGTGCGCACAGTCTGGGGTGTGAATGTGCTGTCCAGTACTGGAGTGTATAGTGTGTGCGCACAGTCTGGGGTGTGAATGTGCTGTCCAGTACTGGAGTGTGCACTGGTATGCACAGTCTGGGGTATGAATGTGCTGTCTAGTACTGGAGTGTATGCTGGTATGCGCAGTCTGGGGTATAAATGTGCTCTCCAGTACTGGAGCATACGCTGGTACGTGCAGTCTGGGTATGAATGTGCCGTCCAGTACTAGAGCACACACTGGTGTTCACAGTCTGGGGTATGAATGTGCTCTCCAATACTGGAGCATACGCTGGTGCGTGCAGTCTGGGTATGAATGTGCCGTCCAGTACTAGAGCACACACTGGTGTTCACAGTCTGGGTATGAATGTGCTCTCCAGTACTAGAGCACACACTGGTGTTCACAGTCTGGGGTTTGAGTACAGTATCTAGACCTGGAGGGTCATTGAAGTGCTGTTTTTCCCTGAGGATCTGTCTGTCCTGCTGCTTTATCATTGAGTGAAATTTGCTTTTATTAATGAAGCCAAATGTAGGCCATACAAAATTCCCACAGAAAAAAAGACCCATGGAAAATAGATCCACATTCTGTAAAGTATAAGCCTAAAGACCTGGTCCACTGTGAATGACAGCATCAGACCCAAAAGAACAATGTTTTGGTAGCTCTGTGGTACACAAAACACTGGAGAGTTGACCAATCAGCAGGCTTCCAAGCACTAAGATAAAAGAAGCAGTATAAAACACAAGGAAAGGATTGGATGGTGAAAGAGATAGGTAGGGGCCACCTGGATCTTTGAGAATGAAAACTCTAGTATCTCAAGAATAAGGTTAAAAACAAAAAATAAAAAAGAACAAGGGAGTAAAGGAAGTGGGAGACCAGATCTGACATGAATCATCAAATGGGGAGAGCACAGGTCCCTGGCAGGAATATTTGATAAAGAATTCACTCTCCAGAAGCTGTTCTTGAGAGGAGGAAACACCAAAGACATTGTTAAGGTGAGCACAGATAGTAGCTAAGGAAGCAGCAGATTAACCAACTGCGGGCTTCTAAACAGCCATAGTCCAGGCTGGGATGCTGGGCAGTGGCGGGGGGTCCTCAGGGAAGGACGAGAGGCCATGCAGTAGTAGAAGGTCCTTGGGGAAGGACAGGAGGCTGCACAGTGATGGGGGGTCCTCAGGGAAGGATGGGAGGCTGCACAGTGGTGGGGGTCTTTGAGGAAGGACAGGAGGCTGTGCAGTGGGGGAGGTCTTTGAGGAAAGACAGGAGGTTGTGCAGTGGTATGGGTTCCTCAGGAAAGGACGGGAGGCTGCACAGTGGTGGAAGCTTCAGGAAAGAGGAGACTGTTCAGTGGTTCAGGTGTCTTAAGGGTATACATATAATAGCATAATTACACACTTGTAATCTCATAACCACCTATGTTTATGACTCAACATAGTGAAAACTGGGTACTGCGGACACCCAGGAGACCTTCCACCCATAGAGGTAGCTTCAATAATGACTACAGCATGCACCTGTGGGAAACACATTGTATTCAGAAGAAATGATATAGAAAGCCAGTGGTGAGCCAAGAGATTGTTAAGCATGTCGAAAATGTAAACAAGCAAAGAGGTTGAGCAGAAAGGCACTTGCACGATAATTTCAGTGACACAGCAGATCATAGTACTGGTCATGCCTCTGCCCAGTAGGTTTTAATATGTGCTTTCTGTAAGCATGTGTAGGACCCCAAAGTCAGTGTATTATACCATAATGTAGTTCTCCACAAATCACATGGACCTCTATCATAAAAACTTCATTCTTGAGCTGGAGAGATGGCTTAGTTGGTTAAGTGCTTGCCTAAGAAGCCTAAGGACCCTGGTTTGAGGCTCGATTCCTCAGTACCCATATAAGCCAGATGCACAAGGTGGCGCATGCATCTGGAGTTTGTTTGCAGTGGCTGGAGGCTCTGGTACACCCATTCTCCCCCTCCGCCTCTTTCTCTCTTTGTCTCTCACTCTCAAATAAATAAATAAAAATAAACAAAAATTAATTTCATTCTTTGGGGCTGGAGAGATGGCGTAGTGGTTAAGATGTTTGCCTATGAAGCCAAAAGACCCAGGTTCTATCCCCCAGGATCCACATAAGCCAGATGCACAAGGGGCACATGTGTCTGGAGTTCATTTGCAGTGTCTAGAGGCCCTGGCATGCCTGTTCTCTGTCTTCTCTGTCTCTCTCTGCTTGCAAGTAAATTAATTAATTAATAAAAAGAACTTCATTCTTTGACCACAGTGTAATGAAATTAAAATTTTATTCAAAAATACCTCTTTGATATGCCTTACACGTGTGCCAGATGTCTAGGTATTCTGTGTGCATTAATGAAACAATTTTGGGGGAGGGAGGTTCAAGGTAGGGTCTTTCTCTAGCCCGGGCTGATCTGGAATTTGCTATGTAGTCTTAGGCTGACTTCGAACTCATGATGATACTCCTACCTCTGCCTCCTGAGTGCTGGGATTAAAGGTGTGCACCATCACACCCAGCTGAAGCATACAATTTTGACTGCATGGAATTTAACCCTAGGGAAGGGAGGGAGGGGTAAAAACAATGCAGAAAATGTGTGGTTTGCAAGCAGGTGAGACGCACTGCAAAGGAAGAAGAAATGGGAGCGAGCCAGTCAAGGAGAGGAGGGGGGAGGATATAATTTTAAATTAGAGGTCAAAGTGAGGCTAGCTGGGAATGTGATTGTTACTGGAAATAATTGAGTGAGTGAATGAAATCAGGCAAAGATCCACTTCAGAGAGAGGGAACGGGCCTTTATTCGTGCCCAGACCTCTGCTAGCTAACACTTGAAAAACAGAGGTCCTGAACTCAGATTATGCTGGGGTTATATACCTTTTCCAATCTAAGTTTGTCTTAGAGGAGAGGGTACAGATTTACATCCATGAGTGTAGGGTTCTCTCAAATAAGATTAAGTACAGGCAGCTGTCTCCTGAGATAAGGTAGTTACACATTGTCCAAAGGGGTCAGGCTCAGAGTCACAGAATTCTTGTTAGCGACCATAAGAGGAATCTTCCCTGCTACAGTTTCAGAGGAGGGAAGTGCAACATCTGTTGCTTCACTGAAAGTCCTAGGAGCATTTACATTTCTTATAAATACATTGATTATATTCCATATAAGCTACAAACATTAGATATGTGATATTCCTTCAATAGTTTCCCCCCTTTTGAAGTTTTGTTTATGTTGTATAAAATATTTCAACCTTTATAAATCTGAGTCTTCTTGTTTCACTGGACTATAATAAGCTCTTGGGCTGACAGCATCTAGTGGTGATAAGTCTACTTAGAAGGTCCAAGATGCAAGGCCCAAATAATAATCCTAAGATCTTTGTTAGAGCAGGCACATAGGCCATTTAGCCCATGACATCCAGAAGTTTGCTAATTTTCTCTCCTTCAGCCATACTGTCTTTAAACCTCTGCACTCTATTCATAACAACTCCAAATTTGTTTGTGTAAAGCAGCATTCCTTATTTTAAAATAAGCATAGTTCTACTCTATCAGCTGTAAGCAGATTCAGGCCTCTCTCGTTTGGTATAACCACATCGGCCAGGGAATTCAGCTGCTTTTGTAGGTCTACCAATGTCAATTTTAGTTCCTGTTTATTGGTGCCTCCCAGTACTGTGTGGCCTGATATGGTACAGACTGTTATAACAGCTGGATTGCCTCTCCAATCGTTTTCTGTCACTATGTAGAATAGGATTATAGCTATTACTTCCCCCACGTTTTAACCTCATCAGGCCATTGCCCCCATCCTCACTGAGCAGCAGTGGTACCACTGCCAGACCCAATTGAATGGATTGGCATTGTGACCATGGTCCAGAGGTGTCCCCCATAGACTTCCTCAAGCTTTTGGTGCACATGGACCAACCGGCTCCTGGTTGTGAGATTGGTGCTGGCCTGTAGATCCTTTAGCTTCAGCTGTGCATAGACTGACCAGCTTCTGGGTGTGGTCAGACCAGGGCTGCATATCTTTGGAGCATTCCTGGCACCTCCACAGGGTGACTCAGAGTGGCTCGTCTGGACATTGTTGTGTCATCCAAAATGTGCTCCCTCAGCTGTGTGGGCCTTCTTGACCTGAGTGTGATGAATCCACAGAGTGGCATCTATAACTTTAATATCAGTTAGAGAGAGATATTACAGTATGGGTGCCCAGTGCAAACAGGCTGGAGTGGCTCCTTCTTCCAATCTTTTACTTAGATCACATCCCCAGCTTGGTGGGGGTGTGTCTCCTTGTGTTACAAATGCCAAGGGAACACCATCAAACAAGCACCACAGTAATTTTAGATCAGAGTCCACGTCTTAGGGCTGGGCTCCAGATTGTTGTTTCAAGTCCACCTTTTTCCTTGGTGGGCTCTATGCTTCAGAGACAAGACTAAAGTCTGATTTTAAGGGCCCACACATTTAAACCATTAACTTTTTTTCATAGACTCACAAACTTTCATAACGTAAACTGCATTTAGACTAACTTTATAAGTCCCCATAACCTTTTACCGATTTTAAGATAGTTCTATAGCTTCAAGCCTCATCTGAGATTTAGACTGCTTGATAACTATGAATCCTCTAAAATCAAAACAAGCTACATATTGTAACACATGATGGCAAAGTAAGCGTTTCCATTGTAATAAGGATAACATGGAGAGACTGGACCAATACAAATTGATAATCAATAGGTAAATATAACCAGTAACAACAATCTTTGGATTGTCTATTTTAAACCCACACCCCCCCCAATTAGGCTGATCACAGCCTGGCCAAACATCCCATCCTGAGCCATCAGCATAGATCAGATTACTTCTAGATTTTTTTCCCTTAAGTTATCTCCTTTTAAATGATTTGTTCTTACACATTGCCCCTTTCTGTTGGGCCCTGCCCGGTGTGAGGCCTGGTGGTTCTGGGCCCAGCCAGAGTTTTCCCGGTGAGGCCTGGTTGAGCTTCCAGAGCCTGAGTAGAGTTTGGCGACCTGTCCTTGGAGTGACTCAGCACCTAGGCTGAAACTGCCTCCGCCCAGCTACTGCTGACGTGGTGAAATACTATTGGCCCTTACTGCCTCCGCCCAGCTGCTGCTGACGTGGTGAAATAATATTGGCCCTTATACCTTTCTCTCATCCTCTCTTCCCTTTTAAATTTTTTTACTGCCCCTTCCTCAAAATGTATAAATACCTCCCCCCATGACAATAAAGGAGTGAGTTCCGCCTTAGACGTTTCTCCCGGCTCAATGTGGTTTTTCTCCCCTATTTGTATGGTGTTTTGGGAAGGGAGGGGTTTGAGTCGCCGACACCCAGCCTTCTCGCTTAGCCTCGAGAGAAGCGGCTGGCCCCTGGTTCTCTCTCTCTCTTCTCAACATTTCTCTCCAAAAGACAAACCCCACCCGTAATGCAGAACATCACACTCTACCTGCTGGTGGTGGAGGGAAAAATCCCTGGCACCTTTCCTGGGTAGATTTTATCGTTAGGCATTTTCCTTCCTTCGTTTTCCCTTTTTTAATTTTTTTTACTGGTCTTTTATTTGAAGAAAAACAGTGGCTAATTAACCAGAGCCATACATAGGCAGAAGAAAACATAAGGGCTGGAGAGATGGCTTGGTGGTTAAGGCGCCTGCCTGCCAAGCCTAAGAATGCCGGTTCCAATCTCCAGGTCCCACATTGAGCCAGACGCAAAAAGTGACGCCAAGGTGCAATGCTGCACTTGCCCACAAGGGGAGCACTTGTCTGGAGTTCGTTCACAGTGGCTAAGAGGCTGCTGGCACGCCCATTCTCTATCTCTCTCTCTCTCTGTCTAGCTCTCTAGCTCTCTTTCTATTTCTCTCCAAAAAGAAAAAAAGAAAACATAAGTTAATAGTTTAGTAATGTACGCCAACATCAGACAAAGGAACCTATTAGCCTGAATTTTCATTTATATTGGAACATTTGTGGTTATATTATCTTGCTGGGTGTTTAAGACCATACAGGCAGCCATCATTCACAATCCATTGTGTTTCAGAGGTCAGCTCTGGCTCTGTAGGACGGAATCTTAGGGGTCTGACGAGCTCTAGGACTCTCAGCATTGTGTCATCTGCAGGATGAGTCAAGGCCGTGCTGACCATGTGGCGTCCTTTAGAAGCATCTGGAGTGACTCCTGCAGAAACACTGACTTGGAGTCCATTTTTTGGTCTCCAGGTTTCCATGTCCTCTCTGACCAAGAAGACAGGGGCTAGAGCATAGAAGTGTCCCACCATCTCCTGTGACCTTTTGACTTGGTTGTAGGAACCTAAGTATTGGCTATCCTCTTAACTCTGATGTTTCCAATTGACGTTGGCTTCTGCATATGGTTGCTAATCACTCAGAGACTACACACACCTGGTTAGCAAAACAGATCTGCTTAAAGAAATGCAGAACATGGCTGATTAATAAAGCAGTCTGGTTAGAGAATAACACTACAGTTTAAATCATTCTGGTTAACATGGAACAGAGAAAACATAAACATTGTATCTTTTAAGTATCTGTCAGCCATAAGTACAGGCAGGACATGGTAGTAGCCCTGGAAACATAATTTTACGAACAACTTTAAATCAATTTGTTCTAGAAATTGTATGTCAGGAAGAAACAAGACAATATAAAAACTTGGTACCTGTGTTTGAAAACAACTTTGGCTAGCCTGGATACATATGTAGGTACCAATCACCCTAAAACTGGAAGCAGAACAGAATTCAAGATCATTTTTTAAATATTTTTATTTCTTTACAAGCAGACAGAGGAACTGAATATGGGCATGCCAGGGCCTCTTGCCATTCAAAACTATCTCCAGACACACACTCCACTTTGTGTGTCTGTCTCTACGTGGGTACTAGGGAATTGGACCTGGGTTTTCAGGCTTTATAGAAGCAAGTAATACTCCAGAGCTAAGGTGCTGGATAGTCACCATCACAGAGAACTTCCACTGTGTCAGTGCCCTTCAGGTTCCGTCTCACTCTAGCCCAGGCTGACCTAGAACTCATTCTATAGTAGCCAGCTGGCCTTGAACTCAAGGCGAACCTCCTACCTCAGCCCCCTGAGTGACAGGATTAAAGGTGTGCACCACCAGGCCTGGCTGTCTTACAATTTTTTTAATTTAAGTTATTTTTGTATTCATTTTTAAATTTTTTTATTCACTTTTAAGAGAGAGCGATACAGAGAGAAAAAGGCAGATAGAGAGAGAATGGGCACACCAAGGCCTCCAGCCACTGTAAACGAACTCCTTATGCATGCGCCCCCTTGTGCATTTGGCTTACGTGGGTACTGGGGAAGCGAGCTTATAACCAAAGTCCTTAGGCTTCACAAGCAAGCGCTTAACCACTAAGCCATCTCGCCAACCCTTAATTTATTTTTTTATTGACAGCTTCCATAATTGTAGACAATAACCCATGGCAATTCATTTTATCAATGAAGAGCATTTGGACATGAGGTTGTGTCCTAGAGCAGGGAACATGTCTTAAGTATCAATATATCTATAAGCAATGAACTTCGTGGTTAAGCCACTTGCCTGTGAAACCAAAGGATCCACATTTGATTCCCCAGGACCCACATAAGCCAGATGCACATGGTGGCACATGCATCTGGAGTTCGTTTGCAGTGGCTGGAGGAGCTGGGACACCCACTCCCTCCCCCCATCTGCCTCTTTCTCTCTCAAATAAGTAGATAAAATACTTTTTTTTTTTTTTTTTTTACAAAAAAGAAGATACCAGCTATGAGACAACTACCCAACCAAAACCTTGACTGAGACTTTGAATACACACAGCTGAAGAATAAAGCAGAACCTGGTCACTGTTGAGCTAAACTAGGATAATTTTACATACCTTAGAGACCTTCTGACAGACAGAAAGCAACCTTGTATGCAAGCACCTCTAACAATTGGAAAATTTTGTAACTTCATTTATGCTGGTTCCAAATTACTAAGTCATTTTTATGACTTATAAGATAACCTCAGCAGTGACCACCCAGCAGACCCAATATGAACAAGACAGGGACATCTCATAGTTTCAGTATCTTTATAAGATAACCTCAGCAGTGACCACCCAGCAGAACCAACATGAACAAGACAGGGACATCTCATAGTTTCAGTATGTTTATAAGATAACCTCAGCAGTGACCACCCAGCAGAACCAATATGGACAAGACAGGCAGAACCAACATGACAAGACAGGGGCTTTCATAGTTTCAGTATCTTTACAAGATAACCTCAGCAGTGACCACCCAGCAGAACCAACATGAACAAGACATCTCATATGTATGTTTATAAGACAAGACACCCAGCAGAACCAACATGAACAAGACAGGGACATCTCATAGTTTCAGTATCTTTATAAGATAACCTCAGCAGTGACCACCCAGCAGAACCAATATGAACAAGACAGGACATCTCATAGTTTCAGTATCTTTATAAGATAACCTCAGCAGTGACCACCCAGCAGAACCAACATGAACAAGACAGGGCATCTCATAGTTTCAGTATGTTTATAAGATAACCTCAGCAGTGACCACCCAGCAGAACCAACATGAACAAGACAGGGACATCTCATAGTTTCAGTATCTTTATAAGATAACCTCAGCAGTGACCACAAGAACCAGGACATCTCTCATAGTTTCAGTATCTTTATAAGATAACCTCAGCAGTGACCACCCAGCAGAACCAACATGACCACATCCAGCAGAAAGATAACCAAGTGACCACCCAGCAGAACCAACATGAACAAGACAGGGACATCTCATAGTTTCAGTATCTTTATAAGATAACCTCAGCAGTGACCACCCAGCAGAACCAACATGAACAAGACAGGGACATCTCATAGTTTCAGTATGTTTATAAGATAACCTCAGCAGTGACCACCCAGCAGAACCAATATGAACAAGACAGGACATCTCGTAGTTTCAGTATCTTTATAAGATAACCTCAGCAGGACATCTCAGAACCAACATGAACAAGACAGGGCATCTCAGTTTCATCTTTATAAGATAACCTCAGCACCACCCAAACCAACATGACAAGACAGGGACATCTCATTGTTTCAGTATGTTTATAAGATAACCTCCCAGCAGAACCAACATGAACAAGACAGGGACATCTCATAGTTTCAGTATGTTTATAAGATAACCTTCACCACCCAGCATGGACAAGACAGGGACATTTAGTTTCAAGATAACCTCAGCAGTGACCACCCAGCAGAACCAATATGAACAAGACAGGACATCTCATAGTTTCAGTATCTTTATAAGATTTATAATCACCCAGATAACCAATCAAGACAACATGACCTTTATAAGATAACCTCAGCAGTGACCACCCAGCAGAACCAATATGAACAAGACAGGGCATCTCATAGTTTCAATATCTTTGCATACAGTAATCCTCCAGTAGAAGATTAAATACTAACGTGTAACTCGTGATGTTAAGTCTCAGTGTTTTTAGTAGTTAACAGGTTGACAGAGGAGCATAGCTACTTTGGTTGAGTAACAAACATTATCAGGCCCAGGTTAACATCAGTGAGCTAAAGTCTTAACTGTGACATCTTGGGGCATGGCAATCACAACTTGTCACCTCAATACCATTACATAACTGGTTAACAAATATGTATTTTGGACAGATACATCAAGATGTTATCTTTTAAATCCACTTAATTAACTTTTTCAGTATCTGTTATCTATTAAAATGGATTAATTATAAATGTCTCCAAATGCTATTAAGCTGTATTTAAATATATTTGTCTTTTATCAAGCTTTATTTAAAAGGTTTTTTATTTTTTTATTTTTTTTCATTCAAGGTAGGGTCTCACTCTAGCCCAGGCTGACCTGTAATTCACTATTTAATCTCAGGGTGGCCTTGAACTCATGGCGATCCTCCTACCTCTGCCTCCTGGGATTAAAGGCGTGTGGCACCACACCCAGCTTAAAAGTTATTTTTTTTGAAGCAGTACTCCATATACTTCATTTCCACCAGTCATAGTGTCCACATTTTCCAAGATCAGCATATCATTTTTCTGGCTATGATCACTAACCTCTCTAAAATAATAATTGTATATTTTATATTAATATTTATAAGATATTCTTGAAACATTTCTTATAACCAGACCAATGTATAAATTTTTTGCTAATAGAACATATTATATATCACCTTATAGATTTATGTCTTTTATGCTGCAAAGCTGAAATTCCAATGCAATCAAAGTGTAAGTTATTTTTAATTATAGCTGACTTTCTGGGTTTCCTCTTATTATTGCCCAAGGCATAGCCCATAAGAGTAAAGATTTTATAACTCCTTTCCATTCATTTCCAGTGTAAAGAAGCCAAACTGAGTTAATATCCATTTTCCAAATTGTTGTGGATTCCAGCTCTTACAAGGGGCGTTATAGAGATGCAAGTTAGGCTGAAAGCCCAACAAGGACTGACCCAGCCTTACTAACATTAAAAAGAACCATTTTCTTCTCAACACAGGACTGGTCCCAGATACTTGTAAGTTAAAAATGGAGTGTGTTATGATTGAAGACTATTGAACCAGTTAACGTTGCATTAGGAGAGGGCAGCATGATTAGGGAATATTAACCTCCCATAACCAAACTTGAAGTCTTAGCAATGCCAGTTTTACTTTTAAGATACTGCTGTACTTCTGTTGATGCTTTAAGAAGTTATTTACAGGACTGGAGGGATGGCTTAGCAGTTAAGGCGCATGCCTGTAAAGCCAAAGGACCCAGGTTCAATTCCCCAGGACCCACATAAGCCAGATGCACAATGTGGCACATGTGTCTGGAGTTCATTTGCAATGGCTGGAGGCCCTGGTGTGCCCACTCTCATTCTCTCTCTTTCTCTCTCTCTCTTTCTGTCTCTCAAATAAATAAATAAAATTTAAAAGTTGGTTACAAATAGAACTTTAGATTTAAGTTTTTCATTAATTAATCCCTGATTGTATGTTCTTTTGTTCAAAACAAGATTTCTTCCTTCTAAAATACTTTATTTCAACTGAAATCTTCAATAATCCCCATTTAGAGTTGTGTCTAAATATTAAACTTGCATGTTTTCCCAATGAACACTTAAATCCCCCTCCCTCCCTCCTCTTTCTCTCCTTCTGTATGTTTATATGTATACACACACACACACACACACACACACACACACACACACATATACATTCTGCTCTCATATTATTCTTGTTAGACAAAACCCCATTTAATACAGGAATTCATTTCAACAGACATTAGGCCCAATCATAAAGAGCTCATAGAGTTTTTAAAATTATTTTTTATTGAGACACAGAGAGAGAATTGGCACACCAGGGCCTCAGCCACTGCAATCAAACTCCAGAGGCTTGCGCCACCTAGTGGGCATTTGTGACCTTGTGCTTGCCTCACTTTGTGTGTCTGGCTTACATGGGATCTGGAGAGTTGAAAATGGATCCTTAAGCTTCACAGGCAAGCGCCTTAACCAGCTAAGCCATCTTTCAAGCCCTCATAGCTTTATGGTTATATAAACTTGACAAAAGGAAGCAAACCTTTAGTCTTTTTAGTTTGATCCTTTCATATCTCTAAAAGTTTTGCATGTACCAAGTAAGTAAAGTACATTTGATTTTTGATCTCTTAATTTTAATAAACTTTCTTTATCTAAGTTAATGTTTCTTTTTTTTTTAGACAGAATTTTTTTTCTCTCACCTATAATTGTCATTTTTAACCTTAGGTATATTATTTGTCTGTATCACCTGTAAATGTCATGTCACATACAGAAAGAAGGTTGTATAGTGCCTTATAGCCAGGTTATAGGGGCTAATAGACTTAATATTAATTATTTCCTTGGTGGGTCTGATAATAATCGTGTTCTGATGTGCCTGTCCAGCATACAAAGGGAGCTGAGACAGAAGTCCTAAGGACTACATCGCAGGAGTTAAGGAGCATTAATTACCGTCTGTGCAGAGCTGTGTTCACCCCATAGAATAGTCAATTTACTGTCTTTCTGTATGTAACCTGGATCTCTGTGACCAACTGAGGCACCTTTTGCTCTGGGTTATAATTCTTACATTTTTTAAACTCACAAAACCAGTTCGAATCTTTTGAACAGTTTAATAGTAAATTAACAAAGGAAGGTATCATACTTGGCAGGTCCAAGGTGACCTTATTCCATGTGTCTCTATAATTAACACAGTTTTAAGTTCCATCAGGACAAAAGGAAACTACACTAAAAGGAAAGAGAATCTCTTAAACACATTTCCCAGTTGTAAATTTTGTAACAATTTCCCTTTTCTAATCAACCTTAGTATGGCTGATGTTTTATAGCATTTTATTTTCCTCTCAAGTCTTCTGAAGATCCGTCTCTGTTTATTTACCTTTTCTAGTCTCTCTCCCTTTGTTTACTCAGTGGGGTCATGACTGCAGCAGCCAGTCTCTCTAGGGACAGTGTCTTAGAAGACTCCTTACCTCTGTATCTTAAGACTTCAACACAACTGAAGGATTTATGAACCACTGACCTCCATGGACAAATTCTTTTGGACCATAAAACTTACAAGCTCAAAGATAGCTGGATTTGACCTTGGAGTTATCAGGCCACCTGGGGAACATTTTTAATCCCCTCTCAGCAGACAATCAGTAAACAAAAGGAAAAGGCTTTATCTTCCCATTGTCCACTCCCAAGGAAAAGCAAAAAGCCAGAAGTTTAATTTTACTTCCCCCCTTTCCCATCTCAGACTGCTCTGTAAAGCAGACAGTTCAGTGACTCACACTCCACAGCCCCAGCATTTATCTTCTTCTCATGGACCCTCACCACTGGGTGAAACCCCCAGTGAGACCTGCCCTGCAGTCTGCTTCCTCCCAGCACCCCCTTTGTCCATTGTTACAGGCCACGGGAGGCAAAAGGACCAGAAACAGCTTCAGCAATTCTTTTGTAAGTCCACAAGGAAACCTCTGATAGCCTGGGAGCTGCCCAAGCATCCAAGGTCTTCAGGTCAACTCCCAGCACTAGGGAAACAGCAAGGCCCAGGTGCACAGTGGAGCTGGCACAAGCTGCACCAAAGCCAGTCAGTCTCTGCCCTCTGCCCAAGAGACTCGAGCACAGGGCTGCCCTCTGTGCCATTTACAGGCTCCCACGTCTGCTAGGGCTCAGCCTGGGCTCTTTTCCAGGCTCTGCTTACGGAACAGGGGCCCTGGGCAAAATTGTTCACAGCGTTAAACACTGAGACAGGCCCACATACACATTAGGAGGCATCACGGTACCTCCCCCTGACCTGCATACTCATGAGTTCAGGGCTCTCGCACATACACACGCACACACATCAAGAGGCAGCACAGTGCCTTCCCCTTCTTGTGTTCCCCTCCCGGTTTCAGTGACATATTACAGACAAGTGTTGGGGGTGCAACGGAAGGAAGCCATTCAGATGCCCATCTGGCCATGTCCTGGAGGAACTTCAGCAGTGCTTGGCTGTAGCAGGTTCAGCTTGTGACTTACCATTGGATACTATTGCGATCCCACCATGAGACTTTATGGCACTTGCCACAGAACAAGCCCACTCGAACACTGTGGTCTTAGTGGGGATCTTAAGGATGCCCAGCCTTAGCTAATGTTTGTAGCTTATGTTAGCTTAGATGGAATATAATCAATGTATTTGTAAGAAATGTAAATGCTCCTAGGACTTGCACTTCGCTCTTCTGAGACTGTAGCAGGGAAGATTCCTCTTATGATCTCTAACAAGGATTCTGTGACTCTGAGCCTGACCCCTTTGGACAATATGTAACTACCTTATCTCAGGAGACGGCTGCTTGTACTTAATCTTATTTGAGAGAACCCTGCACTCATGGATGTAAGTTTCTCCCTTCTCCAAGCATGGGAGAATTCAGAAAAAGGATTGTAAAGGGTATATGAGTCCAGCACAACCTGCGTTTATGGCCCTGTCTTTCTGGAGTTAGCTAGCAGAGATCCACACATGAACAAAGGCCTGCTCCCTTTCTCTGAAGTGGATCTTTGCCCAATGTTGCACATTGACTCAGTGATTTCCTGTAACATAGCTGGTGCGTTGGCCGGGTAACTGAGTCAAGAGAGTCTTGCATGCAAACTCCTGGTCCTTTGAATGTCCAGCGTGGTAGCTGGGCAGCTGTGGAAGCCGGAGTCTCTGAGCAACTTGGCAAGTCACTCCCTGACGGTCTCACACTCGGTCTGGAGCTCTGCCCTCCCACAGTGCCAGAGCCGCCGAAGGGCCATTGTAAGTCTTTCTGTGTCCTAGTGTCTTCAATTTCTCTCATGAGTGTTTTAAATTTTCATTATAGAGATCTTTCACTTCTGTGGTTAGGTTTATTGCAAGGTATTGTTTTTTTTAAAAAACAAACTGTTTGCTTGTTTCATTTTTAAGACAATTGTGAATGAGATTGTTTCACCCTCGGCATATTTGTTACAGGTCTGTAGGAGGCTATTGATTTCTGTCTGTTAATTTTGTATCTGCTACTTTGCTGAACATGTTTATCAACTCTTTAACAGTCTTCTGATGGAGTCTTTGGGGTCCCTTGTGTATAGAACATATCATCTGCAAATAAGGATAATTTGAGTTCTTTCTGACCTCTTTGTGCCTCTTGCCATATTCTACCTAAGACTTTTAGTACTGTTTTGAATAAAAGTGGAGAGAGTGGACACCCCTTTCTTATTCCTGATTTTACTGGAAATATTTTGAATTTTCCACAAGTAATATAGTTTTGGCTGTAGGTTTTTTGTGTATAACCTTTTTTATGTCAAAATATGCCCCTTCTATTCCCAGTTTCATTAGGACTTTTATTATGAAGAGATGTTGGTTTTCTCAAAGGCCTTTTCTGCATCTATTGAGGTGATTTTTGTCCTTGAGATAGTTCATCTGTATGGTGTTTTATATTTGTTGATTTCCATATGTTGGACCATCCTTTCATCTCCAGAATAAAACCCACTTCATCATGGTGCATGATCTGTTTTGATGAATTTCTGTATTTTGTATAGATTTTTTGCATCTGTGTTCTTTTCTTTTTTTGTTGCTTATCTGATTTTGGTGTAGGAGTTTGGTGGTGGTCTTTCCTTTTCTATTTTATGGAATAGTTTGAGATCCATTGCTGTTTTGCTTTGAATATCTGGTCAAATTCACCAGTGAATCCATCTGGGCCTGGACTTTTTAAAATCTATATTCTTTTTAAAAATACTTGTATTTATTTGCTCGAGGAGGTACACAACTAGGGTCTCTTGCACTGCTTTTTTATGCAGACTTTACATGAGTGCTGCAGAACTGAACCCAGGCCGTCAGGTTTTGCAAGCAAGTGTCTAACCGCTGAGCCACCTTCCCAGTCCTCACTGATTGCTTTATTACTTTTGGTGATGGTGGTGCGTGTTTCATTAATTTCTGTCCAGGTCTTCATTATTTCTTTACATCTGCTGATTTTTGGTTTGGCCTATTTTTCCTTTCCCAAGGCCCTATTATTAAATTAGTTATTTGAGATCTTGCAAATTTCTTAATATAGGAACATACAGCCATAAATTTCTTTCTTAGAATTGCCTTTTATATTCCATAGGGTCAAATATGGTATATTTCCACTGTTCTTTGATTCTGTGGTGTATTTCCACTGTCAGTTATTGATTCTGGTCACTTTTTTTTTTAGTGTATAACCCCCACAGCAATAGGTATTTTTTTAATTATTTTATTTATTTTTGGAAAGAGACACAGAGAGAGGCAGACAGAGAGGGAGAGGGAGACAGAGATGGGCGCGCCAGAAGTCTCTCAGCTGCTGTGAACGAAATCCAGATGTGTGCGCCCCTTGTGGCCAAGTGCAGCATTGAGCCCTTGCGTCACTTTGCATCTGGCTAAACGTGGGACCTGGAGATTGGAACCACTGGAGATTGGAACCGGCGTTCTTAGGCTTAGGAGGCAGGCACCTTAACCGCTAAGCCATCTCTCCAGCCCTCTGGTCACTTTTTAAATTCCTTCTTGGCGTCTTCAGTGGCGCACTCATGCTCTAGTAGCGTAGTGTTTAGTGTGTGTGAGGTCGTGCATGTTCTGCAGTCTCTCTTACTGTTGATTAGTAGTGGTATTCCACTGTATGGAGTTCAAGGAATTATTTGTTTTCCTGTATTTGTTGAGATTTGCTTTGTGTCCTAATATATGATCTATTAGAAAAAGTTACATGTGCTGTTGGAAATAATGTGTATTCTGCTTTATTTGTATGGAATGTTCTTTAAATGCCTGTTAGGTGTATTTGTTCTGTGATGTGACTTAACCCAGAATCTTCTGTTTTCTTTTTGCCAGATGGTTTGTCAATTGATGAGAGTTGAGTGCTGATGTCGCCTACAACTTCAGTGCTGGGCTAACCCGTGACTTTTTATCTAGCAGTGTTTGCTTAATGAAATTGGATGCACCCATATTTGGTGCATATGTGTTAGAATTGTCCTCTTATTGGATCGTTCCCTTAATCAGTATAAAGTGATCTTTTGTTCGTTTTTCAAGGTAGGGTCTTTTTCTAGCCCATACTGACTTGGAATTCGCTATGTAGTTTCAGGCTAGCCTCAAACTCAAAGCAATCCTCCTACCTCTGCCCCCTGAGTGCTGGGATTAAAGGTGTGCACCACCACACCTCTTCTTACTAATGTTTGTTTGAAGTCTGTCCTTTCGGGTATTAGAACCATGACACCTGCTTATTTCCTAGGCCCATTTGCTTGAAATACCATTTTCCATCTCACCCTGAGGAAGTATCTGTCTTTTGTGAGGTGAGGTTCTTGGAAGCACTGATGGCTTCGTGGTCATGTATTCCTTTAGTCTGTTTTTAATCATGGAAAGTTCTTTTGTCTCCTCCAATTATGACAGATAGCTTTGCTGGATATAGTAGTCTGGATTGACAGTTGTCTTTCAGAACTTGAAATACATCATTCGAAGCTCTCCTTGCTTTTAAACTTCCTGTTTGAAATCTATTTCTGTTAGACACTCTTTCTGCTTTTGCTGCTTTCAATTCATTTCTTTGGTTTGAACATTTAGTAGCTTAAATGTAATAGGATCGGGGGAGGGTCATTTCTGGTCTTGTCTGCTTGGTAGTCTAAATGTCTCCTGTATCTGTACTGTAATCTCCCTAATTTATGAAAATTTTCTTTTGTGGTTTTGTTGGAAATACTTACTACACCTTTAGACTGAAGCTCTCCTCTGTTTGCTAGGCCCAGAATTCTTCTTGGTGTCCTATATCTTGGAAGTCTCCCTTATATCTTATTACTTTATCTTTTTCTTGTTGGAATGTTCTAAATCCTCCATCTGGTCTTCAAGTTCAGATTGTCTGTCTTCTTAATTCACTCTATTGGTAAGGCTTTCTACAGCTTTTAATTAGACTTACTATGTTTTCATTTCATTTCTATTTTCTTGTATCAACCTTCTTATTTCATTTAGCTGCTTTCCTATATTCTCCTAGTATTCCATCCAGAGTTTTGATTTTCTTTGATCCCTTGATTTCTTTGAACACACTTATAATCTTTTTTTTTTTTTAAATCTATGTCTGGCACTTCATCTAGTTACTCTCTCTGGAAGACATTACTGAGGGATTCAGAGGAAAGTTGGGGTGCTCTTAGGTTCCACAAATCTTAGAAGTCGCTGAGGCTATGGGAGATTGTAATTACAGAGAAGAAAAAGGAATAAGAAGGAGAGAATGTGGGAAAGAGATTGGAAGGGAGGGAAAGTATGAGTTTGTTTGCATGAGAAGAGCAGTCACAATACTTGATTGAGTGAATAAAAATATAGAACACATCTAAAATCAAACTGAACATACAAGCACAAACAAAACAGTCATGGAATATACAAGTATGAGTGGAGATTTGTTAAGACACTAAAAGATATGATATAGAAATGACAGCAGTTAACCTTACTATACAGATGATTTTGAAAAGGCAAAGTATACTAAATGTACATCCAATCTAAGACATCAGTGTTTCTACCTTGGTAGGATGGGTTTTGAATTTTTTTCTTTCTCTCTGATGTTTCTTTAACAACCTGCCCTTATATGAGAGGTTCAATTACCTCTTTTAGTTCAGTCCTGTACAGCTAGATCTGGGACATGTATTGCCCCAGTGTAAACCAGTCCAGTTAACTTTGGGATTTTGTTGTTGTTGTTGTTTTTGTTTGTTTATTTATTGATTGATTTATATTGACAACTTCCTTAATTGTAGACAATATCCCATGGTACTTCCCTCTATTCCCCCACTTTCCCCACTTTCCCCTTTGAAACTCCACTCTCCATCATATCCCCTCCCCCTCTCAATCAGTCTCTCTTTTAATTATGATGGTCTTGTGTAGGTAGTTTTTCAGGCACTGTGAGGTCATGGATATCCAGGCCATTTTGTGTCTGGAGGAGCACATTGTAAGGAGTCCTACCCGTCCTTTGGCTCTTACATTCTTTCTGCCACCTCTTCTACAATGGACCCTGAGCCTTGGAAAGTGTGTTAGAGATGTTTCAGTGCTAAGCACTCCTCTGTCCCTTCTTCTCGGCACCATGATGCCTTCTGAATCATCCCTAGGCTGCCACCATCTGAAAAGAGAAGCTTCTCTAACCAAAAGTGAGAGTAGCATTAATATATGGGTGTGGACATTAAGAGAAGTGCTTACTGGGTAGTTTGGTGAGCATAGTATATACATTTAGCCAGACACCAGCAGACATTACCCCTAGGGCTCATGATTATCCCTTTGGTAGGTTTTCAGTATCAGGGATATATTCCCTCCCATGGAGCGGACCTCTAGTCTAATTAGAGAGTGGTTAGTTTCCCTCATAACAGACATGCCACTATTGCACCCATTGGCTCATTTGGCCTGGCTGGCCAAATTTAAAGCTTGCAGTATCCACAGTTGAGTATCTTCACTGGTGTTTTCTCTTTCTCCCATTGAACTGTGTGCAGCATAGCTTTTTCCAGCTTTCTGTCAGCTGTTCCACATGGAGGAGGCTTTCAGCTCAGCTCCAGCAGGATTTCTCAGTGACCTTGCAACCCAAGTATGTGGAGTCTTCAGCAATAGGGTTTTACCATCTATTCCTGGTGGGAAACCAAGGGCCTTGGCAATGGCCTATAATGTTTTGGGGGTATCTGTGACCTCCCTGGCCAACAACTCACTGGAAGGTATCCCATGCCTAGCACTGAAAAATTTCTAGTAACAACCTATTGCTTCTGAGTGTTCCATTGTCCAGAAAAGTAGGTTTCGATATGACTTATTTCCATTGTCTTAGATTTTGATTAGCCCTTCCTCCACTTTTCCTTTACTCAGTCTCTTCCCCTGACTTCACTTAGGCCTTTTCACCCCCATTAATCTGTTCTTCTACTTACATATATACAATACCATCCTATTAAGTACCCACCTCCCTCCCTTTCTACGCCCTTTATATCCCCTTTCTAGCTTACTGGCTTCTGCTAATGAGTTTTATTCCTACTCACATAGAAGTCCAATCATTTGTATCTAGGATCCACATATGAGAGAGAACATGAAACGTTTGTCTTTCTGGGTCTGGGTTACCTCACTAAGTATAATCCTTTCCAGATCCATCCATTTTCCACCAAATTTCATAACTTCATTTTTCTTTACTGCTGAGTAGAACTCCATTGTATAAGTGTGCCACATCTTCATTATCCACTCATCAGTTGAGGGACATCTAGGCTGGTTCCATTTCCTAACTATTGTGAATAGATCAGCAATAAACATGGTTGAGCAAGTATCTCTAAGGCAGTGAGATGAGTCTTTAGGATATATGCCTAGGAGTGGTATAGCTGGGTCATACGGTAGATCTATTTTTAGCTGTCTCAGGAACCTCCACAGTGATTTCCACAATGGCTGGACCAGATTGCATTCCCACCAACAGTGGAGAAGGGTTCCTCTTTTTCCACATCCTTGCCAGCATTTATGGTCATTTGTTTTCATGATGGTAGCCAATCTGACAGGAGTGAGATGGAATCTCAACATAGTTTGGTTTTTTTTTGTTTTTGTTTTTTTTTTTTTTTTTTTGTTGTTGTTGTTGTTTTTTTCAAGGTAGGGTCTCACTCTGGTCCAGGCTGACCTGGAATTAACTATGTAGTCTCAGGGTGGCCTCGGCAATCCTCCTACCTCTGCCTCCCGAGTGCTGGGATTAAAGGTGTGTGCCACCACGCCCGGCTTCAACATAGTTTTAATCTGCATTTCCCTGGTGACTAGGGATGTAGAACGTTTTTTTAGATGTTTATATGCCATCTTTATTTCTTCTTCTGAGAACTCTCTATTTAGTTCCATAGTCCATTTTTAATTGGGTTGTTTGATTTCTTATTATTTAATTTTTTGTATTCTTTGTATATCCTAGATATTAATCCTCTGTTAGATGTATGGCTGGCAAAGATTTTCTCCCATTGTGTAGGTTGCCTCTTTGCTCTTTTCACAGTGTTCTTTGCTGTACAAAAGCTTTGTAATTTCATGAAGTCCCAGCGGTTGATCTCTGGTTTTATTTCCTGAGTGATTGGAGTTGTATTCAGAAAGTCTTTGCCAAGACCAGTATGTTGAAGGGTTTCCCCTACTTTTTCCTCTAGCAGTTTCAGAGTTTCAGGTCTGATATTAATGTCTTTGATCCATTTGGACTTGATTCTTGTGCATAGAGAGAGATAAGGATCTATTTTCATCCTTCTGTAGATACATATCCAATTTTCCCAGCACCATTTGCTGAAGAGGCTGTTTTTGCTCCAATGAGTATTTTTGGCAATTTTGTCAAAGATCAGGTGGCTGTAGCTACCTGGACTTACATCAGGGTCTTCTATTCTGTTCCATTGATCTACATGTCTATGTTTATACCAGTATCATGCTGTTTTTGTTACTATGGCTCTGTAATATAGGTTAAAATCAGGTATGGTGATACCACCATCCTTATTTTTGTTGCTCAAAATTGTTTTAGATATTAGAGGTTTTTTGTGCTTCCAAATGAATTTTTGGATTGTTTTTTCTATTCCCATGAAGAATGCCATTGGAATTTTGATGGGGATTCCATTAAATGTGTAGGTTGCTTTTAGTACAATTGCCATTTTCACAATATTGATTCTTCCAATCCAAGAACAAGGGTTGTTTTTCCATTTCCTGGTGTCTTCTACAATGTCTTGCTTGAGTGTTTTAAAATTTTTATTGTAGAAATCCTTCACTTCCTTGGTTAGGTTTATCCTAAGGTACTTTATTTATTTTTTTTTGATGCAATTGTGAATGGGAGTGATTCTCTGATTTTATCCTCTGTATGTTTGTTGTTAGCATATAGGAAGGCTACTGATTTCTGTATGTTTATTTTGTATCCTGTTACATGGCTGTAGGTGTTTATCAGCTCTAAAAGTTTGCTGGTAGAGTCTTTAGGGTCCTTTATGTATAGAAACATATCATCTGCAAATAATGATAACTTGATTTCTTCCTTTCCAATTTGTATCCCTTTTATGTATCTCTTGCCTTATTGCTATGGCTAAGACTTCTAGTACTACATTAAATAAAAGTGGGGACATTGGACACCCTTGTCTTGTTCCTGGTTTTAGTGGAAAAGCTTCAAGTTTTTCTCTATTTAATATTATGTTGGCTTAAGTTTGTCATAAATAGCTTCTATTATGTTGAGATATGTTCCTTCTATTCCCAGTCTCTGCAGGACTTTTACCAGGAAGGGATGTTGGATTTTGTCAAATATGTTTTCTGCATCTAATGAGATGATCATGTGATTTTTGTCTGTCAGTACATTTATATAATGTATTACATTTCTCAATTTGCATATGTTGAACCCTGCATCTCTGGGATAAAGCCTACTTGGTCAGGATAAATGATCTTTCTGATATATTCTTGTGTTCTGTTTGCCAATATTTTGTTGAGAATTTTTGCATCTATGTTCATGAGGGAGATTGATTTGTAATTTTCTTTTTTTGTTCTATCTTTGTCTGGTTTTGGTATCAAGGTGATGCTGGCTTCATAAAAGGAGTTCGGTAGGATTCCTTCCTCTTCTATTTTATGGAAAAGTTTAAGAAGCATTGGTGTTAGTTCTTCCATGAAGGTCTGGTAAAATTCACCAATGAATCCATTAGGCCTGGACTTTTTTTTTTGTTGGGAGA
This sequence comes from Orientallactaga sibirica, assembly GCA_036365145.1. Taxonomy (NCBI): domain Eukaryota; kingdom Metazoa; phylum Chordata; class Mammalia; order Rodentia; family Dipodidae; genus Orientallactaga; species Orientallactaga sibirica. The sequence continues at coordinate 4,786,504 of JAEOAD010002712.1, read as the reverse complement.
TTTTTTTATAACTGCTTGGATCTCTATACTTCTTATAGGACTATTTAAGTGGTTAATCTCATCTTGATTTAATTTAGGTAGGTCATATAAATCAAGGAAATCATCCATTTCTTTCAGATTTTCAAACTTAGTGGAGTATATGTTCTTATAGTATGTCCCTATTTTTTTTTTTTTTTTTTTTTTTTTTTTTTTTTTTTTTTTTGGTTTTTCAAAGTAGCGTTTCACTATAGCTCAGGCTGACCTGGAATTCACTATGTATTCTCAGGCTGGCCTCAAATGCTTGGCAATCTTCCTACCTCTGCCTCCCGAGTACTGGGATTAAAGGCATGCACCACCATGCCCAGCTTGTCCCTCTGATTTTTTTTAATTCCTCTGGTATCTGTTGTGATAGTGCCTTTTTCATCTCTAATCTTATTAATTTGTATCTCTTCTTTCTTTCTTTTGGTCAGATTTGCTTAGGGTTTATCAACCTTGTTTATCCTTTCTAAGAACCAACTCTTCATTTCATTGATTCTTTGGCACTTTTTTGTTTCTATTTCATTAATTTCTGCCTAATCTTGATTATTTCTTCCCGTCTATTGATTATCAGTTTGGCTTGTTCTTCTTTTTCCAAGGCCTTAAGGTGAAGCATTAAGTTGTTTATTTGTGACCTTTCTAATTTCCTAATATAGGCACTTAAAGCTATAAATTTCCCTCTTAGGACTGCCTTCATTGTGTCCCAAAGGTTTTGGTATGTTATGTTCTCATTATCATTTGACTCTATTAATTTTTTGATTTCCTTCTTGATTTCTTCATTGACCCATTCATCATTTAGTAGCGTATTGTTTAGTTTCCATGATTTTGTGTATGCTCTAAAGCTTTTCTTGCTATTGATTTGTAGTTTGATCCCATTGTGATCAGATAGAGTGCAAAGAATTATTTCAATTTTCCTGTATTTGTTAAGCTTTGCTTTGTGTCCTAATATATGGTCTATTTTAGAGAATGTTCCATGTGCTGCTGAAAAGAATGTGTATTCTGTAGCATTTGGATGAAATGTCCTGTACGTATCTGTTAGGTCCATTTGTTCTATGACCTCATTTAATCCAGAAGCATCTCTGTTTATTTTTTGCCAGAATGACCTGTCAACTGGTGAAAGTATATTTGGTGTTATCTGTGATCTTAGTTCTAATAGCATTTGTTTGGTGAAATTGGGAGCCCTCATGTTAGGTGCATATATGTTTAGGATTGTAATGTCCTCCTGTTGGAGCATTCCTTTAATCAATATAAAGTGACCTTCCTTATCTTTCCTAACTTTCCTAATGTTGGTCTGAAGTCTACCCCGTCAGATATTAGGATAGTGACCCCTGCTTGTTTTCTAGACCCATGTGCTTGAAACACCTTTTTCCAGCCTTTCACCCTAAGGTAATGTTCATCCTTTATAGAAAGGTAAGTTTCTTGGAGGCAACAAATTGAAGGACCCTGCTTTTTAACCCAATCTGCAAACCTATGTCTTTTGGTTGGGGCATTGAGGCCATTGATATTAAGAGTTATTATTGAGAGGTGTGTATTTATTTTTGTCATTTTTCTTGTTTTGCAGTTCTTCCAGTTTTACCTTTGCTGTCTTGAATTAACTAGTATTGGAGTATGGTTTGTTTTTTTCCAGGTTCCTTATATGTGTACTTTTCTTTCTCTTCAGCATGGAGGATCCTTTCAAGTATTCTCTGTAGAGCTGGTTTTGTCTTCAAATATTCCTTTAGCCTGCTTTTGTTGTGGAATGTCCTTATTTCTCCATCTACTTGAGTGGATAGCTTTGCAGGATAAAGTAACCTTGGTTGACAGTTGTTATCTTTCAGAACTTGGAATACATCACTCCAAGCTCTTCTTGCTTTTAAAGTTTGTGTTGAGTAATCTGCTGTGATCCTGATGGGGTTGCCTTTGTATGTGATTTTATTTGTCTCTCTAACTGCTTTCAATGTATTTTCTTTGATTTGTATGTTTGGTAGTTTAATTACAATATGTTGAGGAGAGTTTCTTTCCAGGTTTTATCTGTTTGGTATTCTAAAGGCTTCCTGTATCTGTACTGGCATCTCTTTCCCAATTTGGGGGAAATTTTCTTCTATGAATTTGTTGAAAACACTGTATCTTTGTAGTGAAATTTTTCTCCTTCTACTATGCCATGAATTCTTATGTTTGATCTTTTCATAGTGTCCCGAATATCTTCAAATTCCCATTCATACCTTCCTATTAGCTTGCCTTTCTCTTTGTTGGACTGTATTAGGTCTGCCACCTGGTCCTCTAGTTTAGATATTCTGTTCTCTCCTTCATCCATTCTATTGGAGAGATTTTCTTTAGAGTTTTTTATTTCACTGACAGTGTTCTTCATTGCTAGTATTTCTGACTGGTTTTCTTTATTATTTCTATTTCCTTATTTATGTATTGTATTGACCTCCTTATTTCATTAAATTGGTTTCCTATATGTTCTTTGAATCCTTTGATTTCCTCTTTCAGTTCTTTGAACATATTTATAATCATTCTTTTGAAATCTTTTCAGGCATTTCCTCTAAATCATTCTCACTGGAGGTCATTTCTGATATATTAATACTTTTTTTTGTTTTTGTTTTTCAAGGTAGGGTCTCACTCTAGCCCAGGCTGACCTGGAATTCACTCGGTAGTCTCAGGGTGGCCTTGAACTCATGGTGATCCTCCTATCTCTGCCTCCTGAGTACTGGAATTAAAGGTGTCCACCACCATGCCTGGCACATTAATACTTTTTGGTGAATTTATATTGTCTTGATTTTGTGTGTGTGTGTTTCTTGTATTATAATGTAGAGATTTTTGCATCTTGAATTAATTTAATACTTGGGTTTTCTAATTATCTGCACTATTATTAGATGTATCAATCAATCTGATGTTTTATATCTTCAGGGTAGGAGCTTAAGGTGCTAGGTGTGGCTCTTAAGACTCTCAGAGTAACCACAAAAGTGACCCTAGATGTTGGGTTTGCCTGTTATAAGAGTATTCAAGTGGGCTGACTGGAACAAAATACAGACAAATTCTAAAAATTTTAACTAAACAATGTACCCATTCAATGAAAAACAGCACAGAGTATTTATGCAAAAGTAGGTATTATGGCAAATAGATCCTCTAACAAAGTCACAGTCCCTAAGGATGTGTGTTGCCCCACACCCTTAATCCTGTCAACTGGGAGGCTAAGCTTTCTGGTCTGTAGAGGGTTCCAAGGTCAGCTTATGACTGAGTAAGACCCTTCCCCAATGAATGACAGAAGAGAAAACAAAGGCACTATAAATCAGGAAGCAACAAATGAGCAGCCCCAAATATAGCTTATTTAAGAATGTCAGATCCAACCATCCATCAGATTTAACATATAATTTACTCTGACATGGACGGTGCAATTAGCACTTCCGCTGCAAGCCTATATACCCAGCTTATTTGGCGGATACTGACCTGGTATAATCCCAGTTACCTTTTGGGATGGCTTTGGTCTTGGCTATGCTGCATGGCCGCTTGGGTCCCTCTTTGCTGTGCTGTGGGCTGGGTCTGTGGGTTGCTGCTCTGATCACCTGTGCCAGGTGCTATGTAGGTGAGCTCCCTTCCCCAGGTCTCTGGCACTTGTGCTGGCAGTAGGGGAGGGGAGGCTGTGAATGGTGGCTGAAGTCCTCCTGCTGGTCCTCACAATCCTCTTCCTCACATGCTGCTCTTTTGGTCTCTGCTGTCCTCCATCCACAGTTCTTGAGTTTGTGAGGAGGCCGGTGTGAGTGAAAAATCCCCTCACCTGGCTTTTTTTTTCCTGCCGCCTCTGCTGGAGCCATTTCTGCCTGCTTCTGTGGGCTCTAGACGCTCTGGGTCTCTCCTCCTTCTCTGCTGCAGTTGATAATTTATTATACACCTCACTTTTTAGTAGAAGAGTGTATTGTGCTGGGCTTTTTTTTTTTTTTTTTTTTTTCTTTTTCTCCCCTAGGCTGCTTTGGCGTGGTTCCTACACCACCATCTTAACCAGAAGTCCTCCCAGTTACCTTTTGGATGGTTCTTATCTCACCTACATTGAGTTATAGAGCCTTGATGCAATGCACTACTGCCTCTCTAAGCTGTCTGGGTTGGGCATAGGTTTGTATCAGCTGGTCTGAGTACTGTGTGGGAGAGTTGAACAGTGGCTCTTGGCTTCCTGCAAACCCCACTTCCCCCCACTCCCCATGCTGAGTGCTGGCATAATAGGAGGGAGTTTGTGGAATGCTGTGTGAAGGCATTCTGCAGCCACTCAGCTGGCCCGTGGTCCTCTACTTGCAGTTTTCTAGTTTTGCAAGGCTGGTGTGAGTGAGGAGGGGCACTGCCACACAGGTTCTAAGGCTCTCACTGGCATGGGCAGGGCGGGCAGGCGTGTGCACAGAGGCGCGCTCCCTGGAGACCTGCTAAGTGTTTGCTCTTTCCTGCTGCTCCATGACGGTCTCACCTGGCTTACTAAGTTCCTCTTGACTCTTGCAGAAAAAGAACATATTGGCCACTATCTCATTTCTCTTTTCCTCTGGGTTTCTTTGGCAAGGCTGTTATTCTGCCTTCTTTACCCAAAGTCCCCTCTTTTCATGTGTGGCTCCAGCAAGGCTAATTTTGTCCCCAGCAAGGAGCCTGCGGAGGAGCAGAAACAGTGTCTCAGACTAAGGGTAACAGTCTTCATAGGTGAGTGGCAAAGTGGGGACAGACGGTGCTCTTGAATGGGCTGTATTTATTTGAGAGGCTGTAGAATAAGAAAGTTTTTTCTGCCTAGCATCTGTATCTTTTTCTTGTTGCCATAGTACCCAGATTTTGCTTAGGAAATTAACCTGCCCTTGCACTCTATTGATGCCAATAATATTTGTACTGTATTGTTACTACAATAAAATCCTTTAAATGAGTTACTTTATACAGAAGTTTGTTTAGCTCACAGGCCTGAACCCAAGAAGTCCAGCCTGCATGGACAAGGCTCTGGCAGGGCTTCATCTTGGCCACAGCACATCCCGGCACCTGGCAGGAGTGTGTTGTATCTCTGCAGGGCCTCCCCCTGTCTTTACAGAGGATTCCACTGTGAATGCTTCACGGGGATGGCCCGATTTAACCCTCACCCCCAAAGCCTCACCTCTAAACACCGCCTTTAGAAATAACGAGACTTTGGTGGCTAAACAACTGCACTAGTTGGGTGTGGAGACTCATTCAAACTGGAACGCAAGCTTTCTGTCACACCCCTTGAAGGGAATCTCCTGGCCCCAACTAACCAGTCCTGGGGTCTTGGTTTGACCCTCAGTAACCTGTCCACTTTCTCAGAACTCACTGAGCTGCTGAAAAGCATCTGGCAATCAAAGGGGAGAATCTGCCTGAAAATGAAGGGAAACTTGGGTTAAGCCTGAGGAATGGATGAAGGGGGAGGTTCCTGTGGCCTAGCCAGTGAGGGCTAAGCCAGCCAGCTCCCTGTGTGGCCGACCCCTAAAACTGAACACCGTCACTTGCAGCCCAATTATGCTAATGCAGCTCTGGTTAGACAGACTGGCTTCCAGCTCCACTGTGCGATTTAGACCGTCCACTCCTCCCTGCTCTCTGTGGCACTGCCCTTTAGATCCACATGGTGTGTCACCACCCCTGGCAGGTCGGCCTAACTCCTTACAGCGTGTCTGGGGTGAGAGGCTGACTGGAGCAGTCTGCTGTTCTCACTTTCTCTCCTGAACTTGCCTCTGGCTGACACAGATGACTCCCTCTCTTACCTGGCAGTGCCCTCTGTGCCCATCACTCCATGTATTTATATAAGAAGTTTCCACTTATATAAATGAGATCAAAGACTGAACACTCAGCTACTGAGAATAAATTCAGCAGAGGTTATTCACATTTGTAGTAATTACTGGGCAGTTTAGTTTCACCCTGAAGATGTGAATGTACACAGTTGCAAGTCAGCTGAAACCTGGTCAGTATTAAAGAACAGCCCAGTGTGCTCGCTGCACAGAATTGTGTTTGTCATCCAAAGAGAGTCCTAGGAGGTTGCAAGTCCTCAGTGCTCTTAACCTCTTCGTGCCATTAAGGCTGTCTGGTGGCATGGACTCTGACTCTGGCTGTGGTGAACATTTACAGAGCATAAAATTTTAAGTAGCTTCTTCTCACAGAATTGCTTAGGCTCCTTCACCCTCTGACAGAAGACTTGGGGAAGGAGAGGCAGCATTAAACAGAAATAAAGTGTGATGCAAGATGGGAAGAGGCTTGGCTTTGAGGGAGCCTTCATGTCAGTGTAGTTGTGATTGGAACTTGTCGGGCTCTGGGTTGATAAGCTGCAGTCACCATGCAGGCCCTGTTCTGACACTGACAGACTCAGCAGGGACTCCCGAGTGCACAGTGAAGGGGGCAACCCGCCCTGGGGAGCAAGGGAAGAGACACCTGGCACCTGGGGAGCTGTGTCTAGTTTCATCTCCCTCACACTGACTTCACACTGCGTGGCTGCCTGGTGGTCTCTCAGACGGGCCAGGGAACAGGATGGGCATTCACACTAAAGCCACGGGGTTGCCACTTGTGGAAGGCAGAGATTCAGCATGCTCCCCGGGGACCGCTCTTAGAGCTTTTTCTGTTACTCACATACTGGTACATTTCAGCAGGGCTTACTGAAATAGAATTTGATTAACAAAGATCTTGATGCTTTTTTTGCCTCCCTATTGGGCTTGGAGGTAAGAATTTCCACAGCAGGGTCTTGGCATGAACATCCAGTCCTGTGACAGTGAGGCTCAGGCTGACCGGCAGCCATTGGGTTCCCATCTTATTTTGGGACTGGGTTGATGTAAAGAGCGCCTCTCCACACATTCTGACAGATGCTGCTGCTCGTGAGTCACCAGTGCTCCAGCAGGCTGTGACACCGTTTTCAGAAGTGATGATAAATCCTAATTGAAACTCATTATAAGTATGTTTTCATCTCCAACTGTCATGAAAACACAGAGGCCCATGTGGTGTGTATACCCCATGTGTGAGGAGTGTGTGATAAGTATTTCTTTTGCATTGTCTGATTTAGAGGTAGGTTTAAAAATAAGGAGAGAGAGTGGGACAAGGGAGCTGGGACATAAGAGGATAACCCAATGAGAATATGACCAATTTGCAGTGTGTTCATATATTAAAGCTCCCAACAAAATTTAAAAATATGCGAGACTGCCCTGAACATGATCCCAGTGAGCTGTTTCTGGATATGTGGTCATTCTCCTCACGACTACGCAGTCAGTAGATTTAATCTCGAAAGTTTCTCTAAAGCATTTAAAATGAGTAAAATGCATTGCTCTATGATGACGCCTTTCTTTTTCCTTTCTCCTCCCATTTTTCTCTTTTATTCTTTTCTTTCCATCTTTTCTTCTTTCCTTTATTTTTTTCTCAAATACATGAGACTCCTTTAAGAGTCTTCAAAGAACATCCTGTATGTGTGTCTGTCTTTTATTGTCTCCTTACATCTTTTTTCTTATGAAACCCAACACACTTAGGGAAGTGTAAAAAACAATGGTGCCACCTATTTACACAAAGTGCCATCCAGGTCACACTGCCCAAGCCTCCATCAAACCCTTCTCAGTCCCTCCTGTTTCCTTACCCACAGTTAACCACCATGTCACTTGCATGTTAATTACCTCCTAGCCTTTCTTTGTTGTCTCATGCTTCCGGAACACTCTGATATAACTTATTAGCAGTGTTTGTTGTAGTTTTGGTTTTGACTTGTTTTTTGTTAAGTCCATAAATAGAATTAATGCTGCTAAGCATCTTTGGGATCCAACAGTTTTCACTCAGAATCACACTTGTAATGTTAGTGGTTTTTATTGCTGTATCCACTCTGCTGTCTGGGTCCACCATGAGGCGTGATGGATGCTCTCTGCATTCCTTCTGGTCTCTTGGTGGACACTGCCCACATTTCTGATGGGCATCCATGTAGGAATGGAATTGGTAGCCATGGGGTTTGTGATCTTTTTAACATTTTTAAAGTGGTATCACTTCACGCTGGTTCCCATCTCTGTGTCTGCACCACACTTGGTATTCTCTTAGCCCATCTGTTTGTTGTGTTATGTCGTGGTTTAAATTTCCATTTCCCTGATTGCTAATGAAGTCAAGAAAATGCAAAGAAATCTGTTGAGATTTTTATTGGAATTTCATTTAATCTATAGGTTAATAAGGAATGTTACAAAGCTGAGACCTCTAACACATTAAAGAGTTTTTTTCAGCTCTTCCATGTCTCTCAGTTTACTGTTTTCTGTGGAGGCTGGCATGTTACTTTTACACTCATTTCTAGACATTTGATACTGTATGCTATGATATTACATGGATTTTTGTTTGTTTGTTTGTTTATGGTTTTTTGAGATAGGATCTTTCTGTGTAGCTCCTGGCTGGCACAGAACTTGCTGTGTAGGCCAGGCTGGCCATGAACTTGCATTCCTCCTCTCCAGTGCTGGGTTGCAGGTGAGCTGGTATGCTCTGGTCTACAAGCGCTGCTGCTTCTAAGTTTTGTTTCTGGAGTAGTGCTGCTGAGGGGCGTGTGCGGGTGCCTCGGTGGTCTCTTTGCTGCTTCTGTTGGGCTGTTTGCATTCCCTTCATACAAGATCGTGCAGTCTGTCTGCAAGGACACGCTTACTCCTCCTCTTCCAAGCTATGATCTTGTTATCTCATTGCATCGCCATTGTTAAGGACTTCCACAGGCTGGGTCTCTGCTACAGTGTGGCTTGAAGTGGGAATAGTTGGCAGTTTCAAAGGCTCCTTTAGCCCAGTCTGGCAAGTGCCTTAGCTGCTAAGCTATCGCTCCAGCCCTCTGTTGCTTGTTTTTGCATAGTAAATTTCATCATCTTTTTCGCCTTGGTGCCCCTTCTGTATTGTAGATGTTGGCTTCAAACTAGCAGATAGTTGTGTTTATTTATTCAAAGTGCTTCGATCGTCATGGCAGTCTTTAAGGGCATATAGTTATTTCCTGTAACTACATCCAAGTACGCATCTACACCTTAAGGTTGAAAACTCATTAGACAACAATCTTGCATACTTAAAAAGTGCTTCATTAACATGCATAACATTAGGAAATGTTGCTTTTCTGACTTGTATATAAAACTTAGAAAACTTTCTCATCCCCTATTACTTTTGACTCCTAGATGAAGTATAGACAGCATTTCTGTGGGTTTTTAAAATTTTTACCTTTTATGGATTAGGGACTTTTGAATGGACAGTCATGTGTTGGTTGCACTCCTCTCCTCCCTGCCCGCTTTCTGCTGAGCGCCTTCCTCAGGAGCTCCTGGTAGGCAGTGTGGGGTCAGGGTTACCACCGCAGCGCTTGGTATCGCCTCTGCACACTCCTTCCCACGCTGTGGCTCTGAAGACTTTCTCCTCCACCATGTTCCCGGGGCCTCAGTCGGCGTGTTATAAGTCTGCTTTTGTGTTGAGCTCTCAGCAACGTTAGGATTTCTAGACAGCATTTCTAACCAGGATTGGGGAACTTGGTTTATAGCTCTACTCATGTTTTTGTCATGATTCTCCTGCCTGATTTCAGGAAATACAGCTTTAGCATTATATTTCTTAATATGTCCTTTTAGCAAACTCCTAGTTCCTTTGTTTTTGTTTGGTTTGGTTTGGTCTTTTTTGTGATTTCTTTTTCTTTTTTCGGTGCTGAGGACTGAACCCAGGGCCTTGCGCTTGCTAGGCAAGCACTCATCCATGGAGCTAAATCCCCAACCCCTTTTTGTAAACTCCTATAGCAGTTTTCTTCTGCTCTACAGGGCTGTGACTCCCAGGTCAGCGTGTCAGAAGTGTCCTGTGGGGAAAGTGCGTCCTCCTGCCAGTCTCTCGAGCCTGGCTCCGTTCCAGAGATTCTCATCGGCCTGCTTTATAACGCCACCACTGGAAGATTGTCGGCAGAAGTGATAAAAGGCAGCCACTTCAAAAACTTGGCAGCAAACAGACCACCCAGTGAGTAAAAAAATGTTTTTATTCTAGTGTTTTCTACACTTAAGGGACTCCCAGCATCCCGAACTTCAGTCCTCTCATTTTAGTCTTAACCAATGAAGATGAAATAGTGAATCATCAACTGATCAGTTTCATGTTTTCTATTTCCAGTCATTTGGGAAGTAGAAAAAAATGAAATACAAAATATTAATTTACAGTGACAAGAATCTGAATTTTTCATAGTGTGTGCAGAATAAATTATCCCTATCATTTCTTCACATTTTCTTTTCTATTAAATGGACAAGGGTTAGGGGTGTGCCTAGGTGGTAGAGGGCATGCTAGGCATGCCTGAGGCCCTGGGTTCCATAACTGCAGCACAGAAGAAAAAGTACAAAACTGTTACCCCTCCCTGTAGTGCAGCAGTCTTCTTAAGCAAAGCCACCTCCCCATTCCCTGGACAAGCGGCACGAGGAACGTGTTGTCTATCGCCTCCCTACCATGGCCATGTCTATCCTCCTCAGCCCAGTTCCTGGGGGTGAGGGTAGGTTTGGGGTACAGAGCAGCCGTCCCTCAGTGCACCAGCTCCTGGGGGTGAGGGCAGGCTTGGGGTACAGAGAAGCTGTTCCTAGGACCTCCAGAACTGTTGCTCTCCATGAGCTGGATCTACCCTGGGATCAGAGCCACCCCACTATACTTCTCTAAACTAAAGCCAATGTCCTGGGTTACAATTATGAAAGGAAATGTGAACAATAGCAGTTTCAATTTTGCTAATAGAGTTCCCAAAGACTTCCTTAATACTGTAGGTAGCAAGCAATTGTTAAAACAGGGAGAAGTGCTTCTACCCTTGAAGAGTAGTAACTTTGCTTGTGAACATCATACAAGTTCATTGTTCAATACAGGGGGAAAGTCATAAAAATATATTTTGTTTGCCCCAAGAAATGTTGGAAAACTGCTTCTTATAGATATCTTAGAGTGCATCTATTCCTGAATGAAAAGTCTGAAGGCCAAAATCATAATTGTGTCTGCATTTAGACAAACGGCCTGGCAGCTCTCTATATCTGCTTCCCCATAGGTAAAGTTCAGGTAGGGCCTTTCCCAGAGTAACTGACACGGGTTACATAAAGGAAGGGTAGAATTCATTTCACCACTTTCTGATTTCAAAGAAAGGTACAGTGGGAGGAAAGAACATTTTGAGACTAGGCAGACTAGGAGTGTGGTGATTATCCATCCAAACTCGCAAGAACGCACACTCCCAGGCCCGAGAGGCCTGCATATGCAGAACTGCACATGAAAGGCAGGTGGGGCTGTGACCACTTGGCCTTAAGACATGCAGATTCATAGGCAGTTTAACCCCAGACTGCCTCCTGCCTCCTGCCACACTGAGCACAAGCTGTCAGTTTGTGCTTTATAAGTTAGCTGGTAGTTTAATAATTTATGGCAAAGACTTAATTGGAGATGCTAAAGGGTAGCAGAATGAGATGATACTATGATAAAAACAGAGGAACAGGAATGAGTCCTGAAAAGGAACAAGCGGAGCAGGGTTCTGTAGTGAATCCGGTTAAGAAAGATTGGCGCACACAAGGTCAAGTCCATGCTGGGGAGAAAACCGCTTTACTTTAGAGTGAGATAGATCGTTAGCATTGGGATGAGCAGTGCTGGCAGCCGGGAGTCACTAGGAAGTGAACATACATCTTCTTGTTTGTTTGTAATATTTTATTTTTATTTATTTATTTGAGAGAAAGGCAGAGGCAGAGAGAGAATGGGTGCACCAGGACTTCCAGCCACTGCGAACAAACTCAGATGCATGCGCCCCCTTTTGCATCTGGCTTATGTGGATCCTGGGGAATTGAACCTAGATCCTTTGGCTTTGCAGGCAAGCACCTTAAGTGCTAAGCCATCTCTCCAGCCCATTTGTTTTTTTAAATAATGATGTGAAAGTATAAAGGACATGTAAAACATTGATGAGGTAAAACACAGGACAGTTCTATCAGCTTGTCCTCAAGTGTATGTGAGATTATAGCCCTTCGTTTATACTAAGCTCTGAGCTGTGTGATAGACTGAGTGATCCCATGTTTACTCAAAGAAACAGTAGCAATTCTCAAGTTCTGTTTCATTTTACATTAATAGTACTATAAACTTCGAAGTATTGAGTATTGCATGGCTAAGATAAAATTTAGCATAATAATAATAGTGAGTCTATAATGACTTTGACTCAGTCTTTCTGATAATTTGCATGATTCTATATGTTCAATGTGCTTTAGACCAATAAATCATTATAAATATGCCCCCCTCTTAAAACCGTGTAATTTTTGTTTAAGATTACACAATGATGTTAAATTTTTTCATTCCATGAAATTTACCCAACACCCCTTTTGTTCAATCCTCTACCTGAATTAAAATGCTAAAGTTTTGTGTTTTTCCACTCCAGTGCACAGTGTTCCTCTTTAATTCTGACCTTTGACCCTCTTTCACCCAACGATTGACATCTGGTCATTATTTCTTTTACTGCTTTCCACCCCCTGTTGTCAGATGGACTGTTCTGTTGTCTAAAACACTTGATAGGTGGACAGGTTTATATAATCCGAGGTGAGTTCCTGTAGAGGCTGATTGGATGTTGTCTTTTCATGCAAAAACAAAATGCCCTAAAACTTGCCAGCAGTGACACTGTCCACCATGTTGGTTTCCGAAAAAATGAACATGTATTATTTGTGGTATCTTCAGTAAAACTAACGTACAGTTTATCTCTGATTATGGATGATGGATTCAGAGTATCAACAAAATGAGCAAAATGTTTTAAAATTAAAGTTTTCATTTTTCCATTTGTTTGTATTTTGATTTATACAACAGAAATAGATATTTCATGAGACTATTGCAATTGTCCTTGAAATTAATTGACTGATGAAATGCACATGATGGATCACCGTGCTGAGGTCCTTTGCATGGGTTAAAGGACTTGAACACATCTTCAAGGGGACTTGTCTCCTGTGCAGTCAGGCAGTTACTATTGTGTTGCATTTTGTACACTAAACATCACATCAATGTTTTTAAGTTCATAAAAATAGTTAAAATGTCATACTTAAAATTTCACATTGAATTATGGTGAAAAGAAACCCAATAGTATTTAACTACCAAAAACCAAAAAGCACATTAAATGTACCCTTGCATGGAATCAGAGAAAGTTTTACTTGGCTGGCTAAACATTGAGCCCTGAATGCATTTGGCTTCATTCTGACCCATAACTGTTTAAGGATCTTTAAAGCCACATCCATGCAGAGATCTTTGCCACATCTCATTCTCGGCTGTCTTAATGCCATCCCGCACCCTTGTCGTCCTCTTTCTTCTCCATCTGCCTTCATCTCTATTTGTTTGTTTATCTTATCTGAAAACACAGTGGAATGCTTTAGTGTCGTGGCTAATTGAGCTTGCTGAGTGTCTAGTAATGCTATGATGTCCTGCTTAGTGAAGTAAAATGGGGTGGGGGGTGATGGGCAGGGGAGGCAGTGGGAGGGCAAGGATGGGGAGAGGTGGGAGGGTGAAGGAAGGATTATGAGGTATACCTTTAAATTCCGTGAGTAGATGTAGTGAGGCTAAGCTATTCCCAAAATGTTTTGGCCTACTTAGCATGCATTTTGTAAGCATCTACATCCAAATCGAATGAGTTGAATTTCCATGAAACATGGTATACACCATAACCTTATGAGGTGTAACTTGAGTTGTCTTAGCACTTACCATCAGAAAGTCATCTTGAGAGTGTTTTAAAATGATATTGGCGGTGTGTTGGTTTTCTTCTTCAGATACATATGTTAAGCTAACGCTGCTGAATTCCATGGGCCAGGAGATGTCCAAATGCAAGACCTCCACCCGCAGAGGGCAGCCGAATCCAGTGTACAAGGAGACTTTTGTGTTTCAAGTGGCCCTGTTTCAGCTTTCTGATGTGACACTCATACTGTCTGTGTACAACAAGCGCAGCATGAAGAGAAAGGAGATGATCGGCTGGATCTCCCTGGGGCTGAACAGCTCCGGGGAGGAGGAGCTCAGCCACTGGGCCGAGATGAAGGAGGCGCAAGGCCAGCAGGTGTGCAGGTGGCACGCGCTGCTCGAGTCTTGAGGAGCAGGTGGGCCCACGCGCCCGTCCCCGTCACCGTGAGAGAGCCTTCTTGGAAGAAGCCTCGTCAGCATTCTATCAGGATGCTTTGTGCCCTGCAGGAAGAATGCGCAGTGCCGACCCGAGCGAGGACAGCTGTGTCTGTGGTAGTGTGTGTGTGAGGAACCAAGGGGCTTTGAAGATCATTTTATCTTAGTGTTTCATGGGTGACTGGATGATTTTAACATGGGAATTGTAGTTGTGGCACTCACTACCTTAGTATGGCCCTGTGTGTCATCCATAAAATATATTTTGACTGGCCAGTCCCTGGTGTTTGCAGAGGTGTTTGACTTGAAAACATCATTCTCCAGCTATCACGAGTCGTGTCTGGTGAGGGGTGAGCACACTCAAATGGTTCACTTCACAGCTGCCCTTTCTGGGCCTCACTTCTCCACAACACGGACCTAAGAACAAAGGTTCCAAGAAAAAGGTTCAAAGAAAATTTGAAGATGAGGGGGAGTATGTTTATTTCTTCATTTCCTTCCGTTTTTTCTGATCCAGAGAGACCAAGTCCCGTGCAGGCTCCATGCACGCCTTTCCCAAACAGGTGTGTGTCCCGTCCGTGGAAAGCACTTGGAGGTCCCCTGTCCTCCAGGGCAGGGAGACCCCGCTCTAGTTAGTTTGGGTGAGGGACCTAGCAACAACGGCAATGTGGGGAAACCCTTTTCTTTGACAAGTGGACGACATAGTAGATGATTTGTTGAGAAGAGAAATCAGTTCAAGGAAAAGGAAATGGAAGCATCCGAGTTTTTCTGTGCAAGCCCCAAGTGAGCAGCTAGTGCTCGCACTAGAAGCTCCTGATGCTCTGCACCCGCACGGCCGTCTCTGTCAGTCTCGGGCTGACGCAGAGCGTCCAGGGAAGAACAGTCTGAGGATCCTTGCCAAGTGTCGGTGACTTACGACTAGCTTTGATGAAATACACAGACACTGTCTTCAGTGTGATGTCATTCTGTGCCTTTTGTGTCAGCCAGACTTGCTCTTACAGCTGGAGCTGTATCCCTAAGTCAGGCCTTCAACATTGATGGTGTGAAGAGAGCTCAGCGCAGCTCCCCTGGCTCCTCCCCTCAGCCTGTGGAGGCTGAGGCTGCTCGCGGCTTCACACAGCACGGCCTTTCCCCGTTGACTACAGGCGTAAGGACTCTAGTCAGGAAGATTATAAGCTATTTTTTAATTCTGCTTCTTGCACAATTTTATGCATACACTTTACTAGAATACCCTTTGTATACATGAAAATATTTTCTCTTTGCTCCTTTTCATTTAGTTACAGTGGACAAACACTATTTGTCAGTTACTAAAAAGCAGCATCACAATGCCAGTGCAGGTGAGCAGTCTCACCATTCCAGTGAGCCTGAACCGGTTAAGTAGCAAAGCTGTGCGTGGATTCACTGCAGCCCGTGGCGCTGGAAGTCCAAATGGTAGTCCACCAAACATGAACTTCTGTAGCCTTTTGTTTCAAAATAAAGCAGCTCTATCCTTTCAAACACACAGATTATAAGAAAAAGCTACTGAAGGGGGGGGGTATTCAATTTAAAAATGTATGTGACAGAGCCCAAAACGGCAGCTCATACCTGTCATCCCAACACTTAGGAGCCTGAGGCAGGAGGATTGCTGTGAGTTCCAGCTGCCTGGGATACAGAGTGAGACAGACGAACAGATACAGAGTTGCATTACAGGGAGAAGAGAACACATTCTGTGTTACTGCATTAGTGAGATGTTCTGAGGTGTTGGATAAAGTGAGTGCGGTCGTAGAGTTAAAATGTGAGTCAATGGCTGAACAACTGTGAGGGGCAAAAGGTGAAGGAGGGGGCTTTCCTCAGAAGCTGGCTCTCTCCTGGCCGCAAGACAGCTCCTGTGTTGCCAGCTGGATCCTTCCAGTTTTTAACAAACTGTAAAGAAAGAAAAAAGTGAGAAAAAGCCTGTTACCCATTAGATGTGCCTTTCCTGAGGCTTCACCAGAAGTATGTGCCTTGTGGGCTCTGACAGAGTCTCAGGGTGTCTAATATGGCCGAAGCATCAAATCTTACATGGGCTGAAATTGGTCAAACTTTCTGTAATTTCAGGAATGACATTCTACCCCTGCTGCCAAGTCCTCAAACATTATAGATTGTGTGTTTTATGTGTGTATGCATGCACACACATCTACCTACCTACCTACACACATACACATAATACAGTGTGCCCATGTACAAGGGAATTGCCCTAGACTATTAATAAATTTTGCACAAGATTATAGATTAATTTTTCTTCCCTGTAATTTTCAGGTGTGATCTCTGATCTGGTTCTGTTTGCTACCATTCTCCTCCATAAACAACATAATATATATCTTGTTTACTGTGGTTTGGCACACAAATGCTCCCTAAAATTTCCATTTAAAAAAAAAAAAAAAGGATCAAATAGGGATGAAGGAACCATTCCACACTACTGATTTTAAAATACAAGATAGAATCCAGCATTGCTACATGTTTTGCATGCCTGAATTCCCAAGAAAGCTGAAAGGATAGCATCTTGTAGCTCAGTAACTATAGCAGAAGGGCCACTGCTGGGTGCAGGTGTTGGCCCAGAAGTTTGGCAGGAGCTCTCTGCTAGAACCCCAAAGTGTATGATCTGATGAGGTGGTCAATGTGCTGCTGGCTGGCACTTGTACAGCTGTTAGCCTGGAGCTGCAGTCTCCCAGCGAGTGGCTGCACAAAGTCATTGTCTGTTCTTGGCCAGGAAGGGACACCTACTTTAACCCCGCTAGGATTCTGTGAAGATCACCTCGGAGGCTTTCCTCTGTACTCCGGCCTCAGTTCTTGTCATCTTTTGTTTAAACCCATTTGCATATTGTATTACTGTGCGTCTGGTGAATTCTCCATAGTGTTGTGTTTACTGACAGAAAATAATAAATTGGACCACAATTTAAGGGAAAAAAAGAAAAGAAAACCCAATGAGAGAATATCTAAGTGTCCTCATGAATACACTTGTGCTACAGTGTTGGGCCTGGCTGGGCAGTTTGACCTGCTCTGAGTGTTAAATCACCCCCTGCTGCTCCGTCATCATCTTCCATGTCACTTCCAAGTGAGCGAGGAGTGGTCAGTGAGTCCAGGGTGAGTGCATCCACCAGGGAGGAGGGAGCACGGAGGCTGCTCTTCACGATGAGGACGCCCAGTGAGGCCAGTGTTTCAGGTGAACAGAAAGCAGGTGTGCTGTGAGGAATGTGGCCGTCACAGGGTAGAAGCAGTAGTCACTGGCCAGGCTTCTCGGGGTTTTTTATTCCATTGTGAAGAAATGATACAAGCTCGTCTGCAAAGCTGCCATTCACCTGCATAGACCAGAGGATCTGTAGAGCCGTCCATGTTGGCATTGTCACTTGCACGGTTGTGCTCCTGTCCTTCGGATAGCTGTCCAAGTCCACCTGTGACCCACAGCAAGAAGTGGCCTCAACCTCTTGATCTCCAGCCAGTCTCAACTGAGGATCGGGCGAGGCACACAGTGAAGTATCCAACATGCCTTCCAAAATTAGAATGCGATGATGTTAACAGCTATAAAGTACTAAGGACCTCAGGCAATTAGTTATTCTTTTATTTTATCCTTACAAAATACTAAGAGGGAAATAATATTATCAACACTTTATCATGTGTGGAATGGAACAGTCAAAAAACTTTCCTGAAGTCATCCAGTGAACAAGGCACATAAGAGCTAGGATTCAAACCAGTTACACGTTCTAAAACCCATGCTGTGCAGAATGCAGTGGCATCCCTCTGTATTATTAAAAATAATTAAATAGAGAACACTGCACTCACCAGTGATCCTGCCCACCAGAACCGATGGCAGAGCTAGGCAGGGAGGGAACTGAGCTTGGGAAAGAGAAAAGACAACAAGAGTTTTTCCTTCTCAGGACTTAAGTGGCACGTCTGTATCATCCTCTGTAGGAGAGTTTTATTTTGAAACCACTAGGATCCATTTCCTGTATTGGACCACACATATTCTGAAAGTCTGTTAATCAGTTTGTTGTTTTTGGCCAGTTTGAGGGTTTTAATTGTCTGTGAGCCTTTCTACCTGGGGGTAAGCAGTGTGTCCAGGTGTGGTCAGGTCAGAAGAAGGACCGCTGCCTTCCCGCGCTCTCCCGTCAGAGCTGACTGTGTCTCTGTGTCCAGGTGTGGTCAGGTCAGAAGAAGGACTGCTGCCTTCCCGCGCTCTCCCATCGGAGCTGACTGTGTCTCTGTGTCCAGGTGTGGTCAGGTCAGAAGAAGGACCGTGCCTTCCCACGCTCTCCCGTCAGAGCTGACTGTGTCTCTGTGTCCAGGTGTGGTCAGGTCAGAAGAAGGACCGTGCCTTCCCACGCTCTCCCGTCAGAGCTGACTGTGTCTCTGTGTCCAGGTGTGGTCAGGTCAGAAGAAGGACTGCTGCCTTCCCGCGCTCTCCCGTCGGAGCTGACTTGTGTCTCTTCTGTTAGTTACTAACTCGTGCCGGGAATGCCTTCTGCTGTCTTTCCCTTAGGTGATATGGAATGCTTGGCCTTGTTACTTCATGGACCTCTTTGCTCATAGGAAGCACACAGTAACAGGGAACTGAACTAAATTCTTTTTGGAGGCAATCAATAATTGGCTGGTTTAATTTAAGTCGTATCTTGTTAATTTTTCTTTGTTTAATGTCTCTGACAACTCTGCCATGTGCTACTGTCAGGACTACAGAGCAGAGGCAGTACGTTGGATGGCCATTTTCCCCTTGTGCAGCTGGGATTCTGATGTAGCAGTGCAGGCAGAGGATGGAATTAGGAGAGAAGCTCACACAGAGCTTGGCGGGGGGTGGCGGTAGGAGACACCATGAGTGCACAAATGCCTTCTCGGAAGATGCCCGTCACAGTCCAGGACAAAATAAGCTCTAGTGTGCTTAGGGAGGTGTGGGGAGCTCGCCTTGTACTACAGAGCGCCACCTCCAGGAACTGTGCTCACTTGGTCTGGCAAGACGCCAAGGCCTCTAGATCTGGTTAAAACTCCCAGAAACCCTGCTGAGAAATGCTCTCACAGTGAGTTCATTACGTACAGCAGTTGGCAACACGTTTTGATGCCCATAGATTAAACCTGTCAGTGTAATGGCAGTAAAGGGGAGGGTGAATACAGCTGGTTTTACTGCCTTTTCACACATTTCCTTAAGAAAGAAAGACATTTAGTGAAAAAATAAGTGAGTTCCTGTCTACTCATATTCAGCCCAAACTTTTAAGTCACTCCTTGGAGGGTCTGGGGAAGAGGACTCAGTGGTTAAAGGTGCTTGCTTGCAAGCCTACTGGCCTAGGTTCAATTCCCTAGTACCCACATAAAGCCAGATGAGAATTCATTTACAGTACACACACACACGCGTGCAAATAAATACATTTTTAAAATAATAATAAAATGTTCCTTTTGGTATAATAAATTACATCTATTATGGTGATTTTATGAGTCCTGAAAATTCCCTTCATTTATTCTTCCTCTATTTAAGCAGTCTGTACAATGGCAGTGGCAGAGAAAGCGCGGGGGGCATCAATGTGGGGTTTTGGTTGGTGTTCTGAGTGAATCGGGCGTGGAGCGGCCATTGCAGGGGGGCCTTTCATGCTCTGATACAGCGTGAGCGTGCTCGTTTGTCCTTGTCCCCGTGTGGTTGGTGGCAGCAGTCAGCCAGCGGAGCCCCAGCCTGCTCCATAAAGCAGCCTGTCTCCATCATGTCTGCTCTGATGCATTTCCGCCATTGTTTCCTGGGATGCTATATTTCAAAGAGCAGTAGAAACAGGAGCCTTGGGACCTCTGCTCCCTGGAACAACAAATAAAACAAATTCTACAGGCAGGCACACCTGGGTTTGTGTGTCCCCAGCTCGGTGTAGCCAGCCATGCTTCCTTCTCTGAGGAAACATTTTATATTACATTTTGAAAGAATTCTTTTTTCCTACAAAAATCTGAGATCAGCCTACTAAAGACTGAGGCGATTTGGATGTTTGAGATAGCATCGTTATGGAATTAAACATTTTACACACATTACATTTTGAAAGCTTTCTTTTTTCCTACAAAGATCTGAGATCAGCCTACTAAAGACTGAGGCGATTTGAATGCTTGAGATAGCATCGTTATGGAATTAGCCCAACATATCCCTATGTTTGATCCAGTCCTAAGAGTCTTATCACCTTCAAGGGGTGGTTTGATGGACTGGAGTCATGATTGCCAAAGCACGTGTGACTGTCTTGCTATGACTCCAGCTCTGTCTTTAGACTGTTTGCTGCACTCTAAGATTGTTTCTTTCCTGCTCACTGCCCCGCTGGGTTCTGCACCTGACTAGATCAGCTGAGTTGTATCTGCAGAACAATGGTGACCTTTCCTGGGCACTCTCTCAGCAGAGCACTTATGAACACAAATTAAGTTTTTTGTTCTGATTGTACTACCTTAAATTTTTTAAATGCAGTTCTGATTTTTTACTACATTAAAATAAGCTGCGTCAATGTATGTGATGAATACTTAAAATTTTAATCCATGTGGTCCCCCCACCCCGCCTTTTTTTTTGCATTGTATGTCACAAGCACTAGTTCTTTTGTGCATGTGTAATATTGAATGGTTCCATTGTATCATTTGACATTTTGGAGAAACATTCCCACCTGTAATGTTGTGTATGGTACTTCTCACTGGATGCTAGACTTTCAAAACCACTGTTCTAATAAATTTTGTTGTGAAAAACTGTTTTAAAAAATTGCAGATCAGAGCTGGAGAGATGGCTTAGTGGTTAAGGCACTTGTTGCCAAGCCAAAGGACCCAGGTTCAATTCCCCAGGACCCACGTAAGTCAGATGCACAAGGGGGCGTCTGGAGTTAGTTTGCAGTGGCTAGAGATCCTGGCATGCCCATTCTCTCTCTGTGTTCTCTTGCTCTATCTCTCTTAAAAATAAATAAGTAAACATTAAAAATAAACAAGAGCAGAGCATCATGCAAGGCTCGCTGCTCTTGGTGACGGCCATGCATCTTAAACAGTGTGAGGCTCCCTGAAGCCGAGTCTGTGCTGAAGCTGTAGCTGAAGTCAGGTGTGCTTGATGTCACTGTCACTGTTTGAAGGCCCCTCTTCACATTCATCTTTATTCTTTTGCTTGTCAGGAAACCTTGTTTGCTCTGCCTGATACTGCAGTTTATATTTCCCTTGTCAGGGTGTTTAGAGATGACATAAAATACAGCATTTGATACAGAAAAGATAATTTAAATTATATAATTATATATGATTTATAGATTGCAAATTGTATGTGTACATATTCAGATTTCATGAGTCATTATTTCCCTATATCTAACCAATGTTAAGTACAACCATATTGTTTAATGAGAATAGAAGCATTTCCCTTACCTGGGGTTTCTCTTTGCCGTTGGCACTGGGTGACGGGAGATGGCCGTGGACCTCCAAAGAAGTCTTCATCTGTCAGTTGACGTGGCACTCACCGTCACCTCCTCCGGGTGGTTTACGTTTGAGTGATGACTAAGCCTCTGTACCCTCAGGAGTTGGTCTGTGTTGTCACTGCGGCTCAAGGACCTCCGACCCCTAAAGTGTTGAGCCTTGCTTTCTCAGGACCCTGAAGTTCCCCTGTATGATTTCAGCTGTGGTGGTGATGCTGGCTTCCTGGAAATGAGGACTGTGGGGTCCTTGTGTCACATCCTCTCCTTTTGGCCTTCTTCCTTTCCTCTAGCTGCTAACTTCTCTTCATTTTGAATTTTGTGAGAATGCTTTTAAAAACTGCTGTGAATAACCTGAGTCTCTCCCTAGAAAGGAGTTCTGCTTTCCTAGAATTAAGATTCCTGGAAGGATTAAACCTGAATTTGGCATTGGGACTGGTTAGCTCAGCCCATCCCACCCCACCCCCAGTTCAGAACAAATAAATGACTCCAATTTGGGTTTCTAGGTGAGCTTTCTCTCCGCCTGCCTTTTCATGGGCAGGAGCTCTTCTTTCCTTCTCCTAATCTAATGAAGTCTCTCTAAATATCAAACTGAGATGAACACCAAGAACAGCAGGAAGCTGCTCTTGGGGGGCGGGTTGCTTGGGTTTGTTCCAGCAGTCTTGCTGGGTAGCGTTAGTAGGAAAAAAAAATGATGCCGTGTTTAAGTGTGTGTTAACCATTATTCGAGGAACGGCTAGAAATTGATGGTGGTGCATTCAGCGGCATTTGATATTAACGTCACTTGGTTTACCAAGAGAGAAACTGCCGTAGCCACTTATTTACAAAATTTGATTTATGACATTTCTACCTAATTTTATTAGAATAACCTTTGTTTTGTGCTGAAAATAATACAGCAGAATGTTCTTGAGAAGCTGATTCAGAAGAGACAGCCAACTCTGGCTAGATGTCTACTCAAATTCCAAAATAAGAACATGTATAAATATTACTCTTCAGTGACAGTCTTGAGAAAGAATAGCTGCATGAATTATGAGAGTGTCGATAAACGTTGGGCTCTAGTCTTTTTTCTAACTCAAGAAACTCATCATTCAGTGCTCTGGCATTGGGACTTTCCTTCTCAAAAGTAATGGAAAAAGTCAATGGAGTCTTTCATTCACTATTCTCTTTCCTTTATCCCTCCCTTACTCCTTTGTATCTTCCCTTCCCCACCTTTCCTTCCTATCAGTTTCTTTCATTTTTGAGTCAAGGGGCTTCCTTAATAATCACTTCTACAGAGCCTTACTGTTCTGACAATTCATACAGCAATGCAGTGAGGGTAACCTGCTCTGCAAGCAAAATTCTCCCGACCAACCAGAAGAAATCCACTGCAGGTTAGCCTTTCTTTTAGTCTAAACCATCGCTAACATAACATAATCACCAGTGACTCTAAGTTTAGAGTCTAAACCATAAATGGACCATAATGATAGAATGTGTGTTGTGTGGTCATCAGCAGTGTGTGTTACTGTTACATTAATATGCATTTAGTCTGAAATATTGAACAGATGAGTGTGTGAGACGATCCACTTTATAGCATGAGTGATGTCTACCTACCGTCATGTCCCGAGACCTCTGTGTGTTGCTTTTTAATTTCTGCTCACCACCAATTGTCATGGTGCCTTTTTCCTTTTGTATGACTATTACAGAAAGAAATTGCTAACCTGTGTAAAATGTTCAAACAATGTTAAAACTACACTAGAAGATGTTTGTGGCAGTTCAGTTTTCCAGAAAATAAATTTTTGTGTGCATTAAAAAGGTTTTCTTCACATTTATGTTAAAAATTCTGTTCCCAATTTAGTACTCAAATGGAATGGATAAACATCTTTTTACCAATGATGCACAGAATTCAGCTCCAGCTCTTACCACAGATAAGTAAGTGTCAATATGACTGTTACACAAAGTGAAATCCTGTTAATTACGTTAGTAAATATGGAGTGGATGTGTTAAAATCTTTGGTTTTAAAATAATTTCATTTAAATATGATATAAAATATTGCTATCAAAATATTTGGGTCATATTTTCTTTTAAGTCAAATCTGGTCTTCCTAGAAAACAGACAGCAGACATTTTCAAATTCCTTGGGGACTGGAAAGATGGTTTAGCAGTTACAGCACTTGCCTGCAAAGCCTAAGAACCCATGTTCAACCCTCCAGGTCCCATATAAGCCAGATGCACAAGGTGACACAAGCGTACAAGGTCGCTCATGTGCACAAGGGGTCGCACACATCTGGAGTTTGATTGCAGTGGCTAGAGGCCCTGGCATGCCCATTCTCTCTCTCTTTCTCTCATCTCTGTCATTAAAAAAATTTTTAATAATTCCTTGGACATTCATATCAATGAAGAATGAAGCTGGGTGGCTTTAACATGGCAGTGACTTGAGCTGGAACATGTACATGGACAGTCTGCCCTACAGCCAGCTCTTTACCATGAATTTGTCTCACTTATTTGATGTGGCCCTTCTGTCTAACAATACCAGCAACAACAGCCTGCGGTTTCTAGTACTTTACGTACATTGTTTTCCAAAGACCTTGAGTTTAGATCCATGTCATAGGTACTACCTGTTCATTTATGTCCAGGAAGGCAGACTCATGACACCCAACTGTGCTGAAGAGAATCTCTGCATTTGATGCTTTAACATGACAGAAATTAAAATTGTCACATCACGTGTTCATTGACTGCCTTTGAATCTTTACCTCCACAAATTAACCAGAGCCCTGATTCCCATCAACTTCTCTATAAAACACAAGGAAAACACAAAACACTTCTGCCCCGAGCAGATGAGTTCACAACGTTGTCTCAACCAGGGAAAGTTCTGTGTCGTGTCATGTTCACTGGTTCCTTCTTGCCTCTCCCCAAAATTTGCTTATTAGTGTTCACAAAAAAAATCATCTGAATTGTAAACAATGTCTTTGTTTGGAATGATTTATTAGTTACTTAGTACCTTGGAAAAAATGCATCTGGGTCATGACTTACTATGTTCAGAAAATGACAAGATTTTATATACACACACACACACACACACACACACACACACATTTATATATGAAATTCCAGCAGAGAATTGGCACTTCTGGACTCACTAGAAAATTGGTAAGTTACCACCTTATTGGAAAGAGATTTCTTTATTCTTCAAACATATTATTTTACATAAGGTTACATTTCCACAGCATACTGTTTGTAACTTTTGATCTTCAGAATGCTAAATAATATTTAAATTTTTCTTTCTAAAGATAATCATCACAGTCCATACTACTTTTTATTTGAAAATAAAGTTATTCTCAACTTGAAGATAAAAGATCTCAGTAAATGTGTAGAATATTTGTTTAGTTGGTGCATTATAATGCATTATAAAAGTATAATACACTAAGTATTGTATAATCAAATGTCACGTCAATGGGGACACATAGCAGTTTTGTGTTGCTTAGTGGTTGCTGGTGTCTGAGAAGTGCACTGTTGAAGGGATTTTGCCATTGTGGGAAGAAAACTGCTGACCTTGAGAGTGTCTGCAGCATTTTTGTGAAGGGTTTTGCTGTTCTCTGTTTTGCTGGTGTTGTAGATGTCAGCCTTCTCGAGGCATGGAGGTGGGATCTCACTCCTTAGCTTGTAGTTCCTGGTTCCTGCCAGTAAGACATCCACATGCTTGTACATGTTTTGATAGGGATCTGTCAGACCTCTACCCATTCTTTCCCTGGTTTTCTTTTCTTTCTTTTTTGTCTTTTTTGTTTGTTTGTTTGTTTTTTTTTTTTTGAAGTAGGGTCTCACTCTGGCCCAGGCTGAGGTGGAATTAACTTTGTAGTCTCAGGGTGGCCTTGAACTCACGGTGATCCTCCTACCTCTGCCTTCCAAGTGCTGGGATTAAAAGCATGCACCACCACACCCAGCTACCCTGTGTTATGAGTTTTTTTTTTTAACTATGTGGTAGTATTTTTATATGGTTCCTCTGATAATTTTTGTTCACCTGAACAGCCTCACATCCTGTTGGGTGGAAGTCACAAATATACTGTGCAAAGGTCCATGCTGAGATGCTTTACACTTTTTTTCAAAGGGTTTCAGAGAAAGTGTGCGTGTGAAGTTCTGTGACATGCTGAATCCTTTCCAGATGCAGTTCCAGACACATGAGCCACCTTGAGTTCTGGGAGTCAAACCTGGGTCCTTAGGCTTTGCAGACAAGTGCCTTAACCGCTAAGCCATCTCCAGCCTGACTTATCATTTTAATGTGTATCTCATTGACAAGTCTAGATGACAAGGAATGTTTTGTATTAACAACAAACTCATCTCCAGAGGTTGTAGTTAGGATGTTGTGGACAGATTTTCAAATCCTTAAAGAGTTTTTAACAATATTTTAAACAAATGATATTTCCAAACATTGCTTGTTCCTATACATAACTCTAATCACCAGCCCTTTAAATAGATATTTATATGTAATTGAATGCATTATCTAACTTTCAGTTACAGTGGTTAGATTGCTACAATTAGGAGGAAAATTAAAATCTGTTGGCAAGGGATAGAATTAATACCGCTCTAGCTCCCCAACACCTGACAACAATTGAATGAAGATAGTATGAGACCTGGTGTTGTTAATTACTAGCATAGTCAATTATAAATTTCTATGAGGAAGACCAACTCATCTTTTTTTGTGTATGAATCAGAGGACAGCACTAATTATAATTCTTCCAGGAATTAGTCTATTAAAATTGATCTTAAGGATCTTTTTGCTCAACTCTGTATCCAAGGGGAACAGACTTCACTTCCTTTGTGACAGAACCTCATTTGCATCCTAGGCTGATTTCAACAAAGGTCCTCCCTCCTCACCATCCCGCATACTGAAATTTCAGGTGTGTGCTACAATGGGCAGCTTCAGGTACAGACTTTCAAGAAAACGTATTCTCTTTATTTGTGACTTGTAGCTGAAGCGAGGATCTTGTTAGGGAAAAGGTTTCTTCTCTTGACTCCAGTGGTGAGTGGTAAGCGAGAGCTGAGTAGCATCCTCTTGTCATTCCTTCTCCCCTGCAGGGGGACGGGCGAGGAAAAACAAACTGGCAGTTCTCTTCACTGACTGGCTGGAAGCAGCAGAACTAGAGCCACTCTTGCTGAGGGGGTGATGGCCACTCTGGGTGCTAGCTATGAACCAGGGAGGTCACTGGCCTGACTGCTTCAGCCGCCCTGGGGCACCACACCCACCCTGGCTGAACACTTCACCCCTAGGTAGAAGATGAATGAATAACTACAGAAGCAGATTACTCAAGTCCATTCCTGAGTGACCACCTCATTGGAACTGAGAGAAAGAAAGCAGGTTTGGGCTGGGGAAATGGCTTATTCAAAAAGCCCTTGCCTAACAAGCATGAGGACCTGAGTTTTATCCCCAGAACTCACATCATAAGAAGATACACAGAGCCGGGCGTGGTGGCGCACGCCTTTAATCCCAGCACTCAGGAGGCAGAGGTAGGAGGATCACCATGAGTTTGAGGCCACCCTGAGACTACATAGTGAATTCCAGGTCAGCCTGGGCTAGAGCGAGACCCTGCCTCAAAAAACCAAAAAGAAGAAGAAGAAGCAGAAGCAGCCAGGCAGGGAAGCAGAGGTGGAATCACAGGGATTGTTGGCCAGCCAATGTAGCCAAAATAGACAAGTGAGAGACCTATGTTGAACAAAGAATGACAGCTGCTGAGGAACAATACTAGGATGGTCCTCTGGGCTCTGTGAGCGCATACATGCACACACACTCTGAATAAGCACAATAAATGAATTAATTAATTTTAAAATAAGTTTTACTAGAATTTTCCTTTACATATTGACTATATAGATAAAGTATTTTTAATCATGCCAATAGTAGTTACACATTTAACTTTTAAAACATATTTTTAAAAATTTGGTGGGCTGGAGAGATAGCTTAGTGGTTAAGGTGCTTGCCTGCAAAGCCTAAGGACCCAGGTCCCAAGATGCACAAGGAGATGCAAGGGCAGGGTTGTACATGTGCACAAGGAGGCACACACGTCTAGAGTTTGATTGCAGTGGCTGGAGGCCCTGGTGTGCCAGTTCTCCTCTCTCTCTCTCATAAAAAAATTGCACACTTAATGACAAGAGTGTCCAATGGCCACCTTCAGACAGGACCATGTGGCTGTGGGCAGGGCCTCACAATCACCAAATGGGATTCTCCCCTGATGGCAGAAACAGAAAAAACTTTTGAGTATTGACCTAACATAAGTACAGAAAGGTTCATGGGTAACTTTTCTCTAAAAATAGCAGAATTATGACTTTTGAGGAAAACTGGCAGAAGACTTCTGCACTGCAGGCTCCTGAGCCCCACTCCTTACTTTAGACATTAGCCTGTTCTTCAGAGTCATGGATCTTTAGTTGACTCTGCTTTGTACTGACAGCGTTGTCGAGAAGGGAACCCTCATTATATTGTCTAGATGGGAACCCTCTTTACGTCATCTAGAAGGGAACCCTCTTTACGTCATCTAGATGGGAACCCTCTTTACGTCGTCTAGATGGGAACCCTCTTTACATCGTCTAGAAGGGAACCCTCTTTACGTCGTCTAGGTGGGAACCCTCTTTACGTCGTCTAGGTGGGAACCCTCTTTACGTCGTCTAGGTGGGAACCCTCTTTACGTCATCTAGGTGGGAACCCTCTTTACGTCGTCTAGGTGAAAGCTGTCTTTCCATTGCCAGGGGCATCTGCAGGAAATCCTCATGGGTAAATATTGATTTGTTTTTCTCATTATTTCAAGTTTTCCCATCTTTGTTTCTTGACTGTGAGTAGATGGCTGTTACTGTCTTCCTGTTCCTACTCAAATCACAATCACTTCCTTCCCAATAAAGTTACTTCTTATTCTCTCTTGATTTTGATATTAATCTAAATGGGTCTCTCTTTGACGGCCATAGAGTAAAACTTTTTTAAGGGGAAAGTACTTTATGTGATAGTTTTGAAATAAAATGTCTGCCAGACTAAATTAATTGAAGCTCTGAATGCAGCAATATTAAGTGAAGGGTATATCCCGTAAACCTGTGGGTGAGATGACACGTGACTCACAGTCTGTATTCTGAGATATCAGGTGGAGGTTTATGGTTTGAAAATGAAATGCTTAGGAGTTCAAGGTCATCTTTGCCTACATAGTGAGTTCAAGGCTAGCTCTGCAGCCTGTCTACAAAATAATAGAGGTGGAGAGATGGCACAGTGGTTAAAGATGCTTTCTTGGAAAGCCTGGTTGCCTGAGTTCAGTTCCCCAGTGTCCATATAAAGCCAGATGCAAAAGTGGTGTATGCGTCTGGAGATTGTTTGTGGTCACAGGAGGCCCCGGCACACCTATTCTTTCTCTCTCTCTCTCCAAATAAACAATAAATAATTTTTTAAGAAAATAGAAAAATAGCCGGACGTGGTGACGCATGCCTTTAATCCCAGCACTTGGGAGGCAGAGGTAGGAGGATCGCCATGAGTTCAAGGCCACCCTGAGATTGCATAGTTAATTCCAGGTCAGCCTAGGCTAGAGTGAGACCCTACCTCAAAAAAAAAAAAAAAAAAAAAAAGAAAAGAAAATAGAAAAATAAAGCTGGGAGTGGTGGTACATACCTTTAATCCCGGCACTCAGGAGGCAGAGGTAGGAGGATTGCCATGAGTTTGAAGCCACCCTGAGAATTCAGAGTGAATTCCAGGTCAGCCTGGGCTAGAGCAAGACCCTACCTCCAAAAAAAAAAAAAATACAAATGCCATAGGCAATGGAGATGTGCCTAGGGCTGGAGGCATCAAAGAGAAACAGCTCATTGGACACTCCATAGCTCTCACTGGACCATCAGTGTCTTAGTCTATTTCTCAAAAGCCGTTAGTGGATAGCCATTGATGCCTTCTCCTTCCCACCATGAGCACACTGTTCCCAGTAAAGCTTCTGATTCTCTTGGTTTTGTTTAACCTTCACAGCAGCTGAGCTCAGTGTTCTGAACCCTGTTAGTCAGTGCAGAGCAGGGAGGGAAAAGACTGGCTTCTCCATTCTGTCAGTGGTTCAGACTGCCCTGTGGTTAGTGTCTTCTGGGGAGAAGCAGGAGGGAAGCTTAGGGAAGGAAGTGAGGTCATCAGGTATGCTAGGACTCCTAGGAGGTGGTTTTAATGGAAGGAAGTGAGTGACGGGGTGTGCAAGCACTCCTAGGAGGTGGGCTTAGGGAAGGAAGTGAGGTTGTCCGGTGTGCCAGCCCTCTTAGAAGTGGGGCTTTCAGAAAGAAGTAAGGTCATCTGATGTGCCAGCACTCCTAGGTGGGGGGCTTTTAGGGAAGGACATGAAGTCATAGTGTGTGCCAGCACTCCTAGGAGGGAGGCTGAGAAAAGGAAGTGAGGTCATCATGAAGGTCAAGGTGAGTCTCCTCCAGGCAGGCCCTTCATGGAGGTCGGGGTGAGTCTCCTCTAGGCAGGTCATCATGGAGATAAAGGTGAGTCTCCTCCAGGCAGGTCATCATGGAGATAAAGGTGAGTATCCTCCAGGCAGGCCATCATGGAGGTTGGGGTGAGTATCCTCTAGGCAGGTCATCATGGAGATAAAGGTGAGTCTCCTCCAGGCAGGTCATCATGGAGGTCAAGGTGAGTCTGCCCAATGCATATCATCATGTAGGTAGGTATTGCAGTCAGGTTCACGTTGCTGGCAGAAAACACTTGACCAAAAACAACTTGGGGAGCCGGGCGTGGTGGCGCACGCCTTTAATCCCAGCACTCGGGAGGCAGAGGTAGGAGGATCACCGAGAGTTCAAGGCCACCCTGAGACTACATAGTGAATTCCAGGTCAGCCTGGACCAGAGTGAGACCCTTCCTTGCAAAACCAAAAAAAAAAAAAAAAACTTGGGGGAAAACATTTATTTTGGCTTATAGACTTGATGGGAAGCTCCATGATGACAGGGGAAAATGATGGCTTGAGCAGGGATGGACATCACCTCCTGTCCAACATCAGGTGGACAACTGCAATAGGAGAGTGTGACAAACACTGGCAAGGAGAAACTGGCTATAATATCCATAAGCCTGCCCCCAACAATACACTGCCTCCAGGCGTTAATTCACAAATCTCCATCAGCTGAAAACCTAGCATACAGAACACCTAAGTTTATGGGGAACACATGAATCAAAGCACCGCATTCCATCCCTAACCCCCATAAACTGATACCATCCATGATGTTAAATGCAATGCCTTCATCCAACTTTAAAAGTCCCCATAGTTTTTCATCACTCCCAATGATCTTCAAACATCCTCATAGTCCAAGGTCTTTCAACTGAGCCATAATAGCAAAAAAAAAAAATCATAATGGCACAGTGTAAACATTCACACTGCCAAAGATGGCATTGGGCATAGCAAAGGAATATTCCACCAATACAAGATTTAAACAGGGTAAACATCAAACTCTGTAGCTCCAAGTCCAACAACTCTAGTCAATGACAAGTCCCCAATACTGATTTTTTTTTTTTTTTTTTTGGAGACAGACAGGGAGAGGAAGAGATGGGTGCGCTAGCAGCCATGAACGAAATCCAGATCCGTGTGCCCCCTTGTGGTCAAGTGCAGCATTGTGCCCTTGTGTCACTTTGCATCTGACTAAACGTGGGACCTGGAGATTGGAACCACTGGAGATTGGAACCAGCGTTCTTAGGCTTAGGAGGCAGGCGCCTTAACTGCTAAGCCATCTCCCCAGCCCCAAGCCTGATAATTCTAACCAGCAACACGTCTCTGGAGGTTCAATTCTGTCCTTGCAGCTTGGCTATTCACAGTTCTGGAAAACTTCATCCCAGGCTGGCAGCTCTCCTTAGCAGCTGTCTAGTAGTCCTGGCATCTCCACTGGATCTCCCTGCAGGCATCCAGCAAACCTGCTTCATTCACATTGCCCATGGCTCTTTCCAAACACAAGACTGTGCTGCAAATTCAGTGACCCTATCTTTTCTGCATTTCTCATATTTCACAATACCGGGTGGGCTGTCAATTTGTTAATCCAAGGGGGAATAAAGCAGACTTTGAAGAACAGGACACTCCTTCAGCATTCAGGACCCTTCAAAAGACTGCATTCTTTTTGTTGTCCCAATGCAGGTCAGCTGGCCCAATCACAATGGTTGGAATCTCTCATACAATTGCAGCTGAATGGGTAGCAGTTTCAACCTAAAGATTTCATTTTTTCTGTGCCATATCCCTCTGCTCACACCAGTCCATTTCTACACAATGCAACCCTGCACAAGTTCTCAGGACATGGGCACAACAGCAAGCCTCTCACACAAACTGCTTCTAGCCCAGTCCAGGCAAAGCTCTTTCTCACTCTCATAAGCCAAACCTCACAGTCCATAGTTCTTACTGCATTCAGGTCTTTCAACTCTGACCAGAATAGTCCATCAAGCTGTACTTACAGCACTGCAAGGTATCTCATACGCCAAAGTTTGAAATCCTTCCACATTCCTCTCAAAAATCAGCTCCAAAAGGCCAGAAGTCACACATTCAGGTGCCTAGCAGCAATAAACCCACTTCTCAGTACCAACTTTACTTTGGAGTCAGATTCTCATTGCTGGCAGCTTGTGGAAAGAAAGGTTTAGTTTGGTTTAAAGACTTGAGGCAGAGCTCCGTGATGGCAGAAGAAAACAATGGCATGAGCAGAGGGTGGATATCACCTCCTGACCAACATCAGATAGACAACAGCAACAGGAGAGTGTGCAAAACACTCACAAGAGGAAACTGGCTATAATACCCATAAGCCTGCCACCGACAATACACTGCTTCCAGGAGGCTTTAATTCCAAATTGCCATCACCTGGGACCTAGCATTCAGAACACCTAAGTTTATGGGAGGGTATGTGAATCAAACCACCACAGTAAGATTGAGTTTCCTCCATGGAGGTCAGGGTGAGTCTCCTCCAGGCAGGTCATCATGGAGGTGAGGGTGAGTCTCCTCTAGGCAGGCCATCATGGAGGTCGGGGTGCATCTCCTCCAGGCAGGTCATCATGGAGGTTGGGGTGAGTGTCCTCCAGGCAGGTCATCATGGAGGTCAGGGTGAGTCTCCTCCGGGTAGGTCGTCATGGAGGTCAGGGTGAGTCTCCTCCATTCAGGTCATCATGGAGGTCAGGGGTCATCTTGGAGTTCAGGGTGAGGCTTATCAGTGCAATTCACTGTAGACGTCAAGAAAAACTTCTGTCCTATAGTTCCTTGAGAACAATTTCTCTTGATCTAAATATTTAGAATATCAGTTTTCTCCTCTCCAACCCCCAACATTCAGGAGAGATCCAGGGTTAGGGACAATTATTGCACTGTCTTCCCAAAAGCTCAAAGTAACTGCAGGCCTATAATATTGACTACACCCAGGCACACCTATATCGCCAATGCCTTTTACCTGAAGCACTTTCTTACATTGAGACTTTTGCTTAAACGTCCTAGTTTTTAGAGAAGCAGTTTTAACCGGTCATGGTGGTGTATCCCTTTAATCCCATCACTCGGGAGGCAGAGGTAGGAGGATCACTATGAATTCCAGGCCACCCTGAGACTACATAGTGAATTCCAGGTGAGCCTGTGCTAGAGTGAGACCTTACCTAGAAAACCCCAAAAAAATAAGAAAAAAAAAAAGGGGGAAAATGTTTTATTTTATTTTCAAACCCAGCAAGTCTTGCCTCCTTAATATGTCAATTCTTATATGTTGGGGTCCCCCCCCAAGGCCAGCTCAGGAGGGACAATAGGGTCTCTGCCGAATTGGGGTGAGCAGCGCAGAGTCACGACACAGACTCTGGGAGTTGGGTGAAAGCGGAAGCGAGAATCCATAAACTCATTTATTTAGCACAATGCACATAGGGTTTAAGGGGCTGTTAATCCTTGTATGGGGTGGTCCCCTTTTGGTGACCAATGACAGCCTGTCTCTGGACAGGACATCTCGTAGTAGGCTTCTCGTGAGCATGGGACTGTAACTGTTGTCACATGAAGCCTGCGCAGAACGCCATTTTTACAGAAGCCACTTCCTGTTTTCTTCTGCCATGCGGTCTGGCTAGGACCAGGCCTGTATTGTGCCATACACTTATAAATTGAATACTTCAAATTTTTAATTTTTCCCTCAGTTCCTAATCTTTAACATAAACAATTTGAGCACAATTTACCCTCTCAGTATTCTGCTTTGAAACATACTGAACCAGAGCCTTGTGATCTCTCTCTCTCCTATATTACCCAGGCAATAGTTTGGTTAGTTGTTCTACAAGGATCTACCTCAGCCGCTTCCTCCAGTCTTCTAAACCTTGCTCATGACGTCATGAGACCTTATATAATTTTCATGAGCAATGCCCTTGAGGCCCTTTCAGATTCTGCCTGTTTTCCAACTCCAAGTCTGTGTAGGTTTTAACGTAGCACATCACTCCGGAAGCAGGTTCTGTTGGTTTCTTGTGCTGTGGAAGTAGCTGCCCCCGAACAACAGTCGTTTATTTGCTTCTGATTAGTGTTTGGATTTGGGCATTGCTAAGCCAGTAGTTCACCCCTACTGCACCGTGCCTGTGGCCTGTGCTGCTTGGCACACGTAGGCACGCTCTGAGTTCCTCTGCAGCATGGTGGTCTCAAGAGAGTCAGGCTTTGGTGTTGAGACTCCTGAAATGAGCTAACTAGAGGGCTGGGCAGAAGCACCAAAGTTTCTTATAGCTGACCTTCTCTGAAGTGCTTCCACGGACATTGCTGCTGCATTCTACTTGTCCAGCAAGTGACTAATGAGCCCAGACTCAAGGGAAGTGCGACAAACCCTGTCTCTTAGTAGGAGAAACTGAAAGGCTTTTCAGTCATCTGTAAGTCATCATAAGAGATGCTGTGGATATCAACACCATTCCATCCCAGAGGTGGAAATGCTAAAAGCTACATTACCTCCACCCTTACAGTTGGGTTCACCGATGTGGACCAAGCTTAGTGCTGTGGAAAGACAAGGTAGGGGCCCTCCATTCTGATGAGACGATCACAGCAGGAGGAGCTCCTGGGCAGCTAAACCATTAGTGCAGCATAGGGAGAGTCCTACGAAGCCTGCAGAGCTCCTCCACCTGGCACACGCCTGTTACCCAGGAAGACACTAATGGAGGGGCTCTTTGCAGATGTTGAAATGGTCCTTAGTTTCCATTGCATGGTGAATATTTTCCTGGGGGAGGGGCCTGGTCTCAGAATCAGGTGAGTACTTATAAAAGAAGTCAGGGGGCTGGAGAGATGGCTCAGCAGTTAAGGCTCTTGCCTGCAAAGCCCAAGAGCCCAGGTTTAATTCCCCAGTACCCACATATAATCAGATATACAAGGTGGTGGATGTATCTTGTATGTGTTTGTAGTGGCTGGAGGCCCTGGTATGCCAGTACTGTCTCTCTCAAATAAATAAATAAAATATTAAAAAAAAAAAAAAAAGAAGTCAGAGAGGCCCTCTCCTGCTGGCTTATGACAGGAAGTGGCAGGCAGCTTCTACTGCTGAAAATTGCCCTGGTGGACAGCCAGCTAGGGAACAGGGACCTCAATCCTACAACCCCCAAAACTGAATTTTCCCAACCCAGCGTGCTTGGAAGAAGGCCCGAAGCCTCTGGAGAGGTCATTGCCCCATCCGGTATTAACCTGGCAAAACCATACACAGAGAACCCATCTGAACCAGGCCCTGGCTGCAGATCCAGACAACTGGAGGGCCATACATTAGTGCAGATACGTCTGTGGTTAGTCACAAGACAGCCATTCTAGAGCCACAGGTTGTGGCAGTCCCCGGTTCATCTCAGTCACAGCACAGCCTGGCCATTCCTTGATCGTCACTGCCGAAGCTGGGGAACAGTTCCGTTCTTCATGGTTCCGTGTGTGGTGCCTGTAGGGTATCTGCTTGCGTGTCCGTGTGTGTGTGTTCATGGGAGATCAAACTCGGGTCCTGATGCCTTGCACAGCTACCCTGTACCCACTGAGTCATCTCTCCAGCCCCACTTTCTACATGTGCTGTTTTTTCAAGAGCTTTCTCAACTCTGTTTCTGCCTCTGATTACTGGTGTAGCCATGCTCTGCACCAAGAAAAAGCCCAGTGGGAGGGTTCTTGTTACCTATGGCTGAAAGGAAATCATCCTGGTCCAGTTTTCCTTGAACTCATCTTGGAGAAACTGCCCTGTGTTCATGAATAGGAAAATGGACCTTTCCCAGGAGAGGCCATGTTACAGAACACTACTTCAGCAGAACAAAGCAGGAAGTGTAAGAGAGAGAGGGAGAGAGAGAGAGTGTGTGTGTTC
This sequence comes from Orientallactaga sibirica, assembly GCA_036365145.1. Taxonomy (NCBI): domain Eukaryota; kingdom Metazoa; phylum Chordata; class Mammalia; order Rodentia; family Dipodidae; genus Orientallactaga; species Orientallactaga sibirica. Next base: position 4,750,863 of record JAEOAD010002712.1, on the reverse strand, counting down.
AAGCATGTTTAGAAATGGTTTGAGTGGCTTCCCTGAAGATTCATACACCAGCTCCTTGGTCCTTGGGTGAAGCAGTGTTACCCACTGGAGGAGCTGGAGGGCCTTCTCTCTCCTGAGACAGGCTCTTGCAAGGGGACTGGGGACCCCAGTTTTACTGTGGCTTCCTGCCTGGCAGTGTGATTGGACCCTTCCAGAGAAGTGTGGTGATGCCATCCACCTTGACTGGAGCTCAGCCGCTCCCGCCCTTGAACCTCCAGAACTCTGAGCCTCATTAGCCCACTTCCTTCAGAAAGAAGTCTGTCCAGTCTTTTATTACAGGAACCCTCATCAGAGATTTAGTATCAAAACTGCATAGATTGGTCAGGACTATCTGGCATTTCTAGGCTGGCTCAAAACATGGCAGAAGACATAGGGATAGACAGAACTCAGGAGGCTGAGATGGAAGGAATGTGAGTTCAAGGACAACATGAGTTACAATGAGACCTTGTCTCAAAACACAAGGTACAGGGGCTGAAGAGATTGCTTAGTGGTTAAGGTGCTTGCCTGCAAAGGCAAAGGATCTAGGTTTGATTCCCCAGGACCCATGTAAGCCAGATGCACAAGATGGTGCATGTGCCTGGAGTTCCTTGCAGCAGCTGGAGGTCCTGGCATGCCCATTCTTTCTTTCTCTCTCTCTCCCCCCTCCCATCCTTCTTTGTCTCTCTCTCTCTTAAATAAATAAATAAATAAATACATAAATAAATACATAAATAAATAAATAAATATAAATAAAAAATAAGGTACAGACAGGTTCTGGTGCCCATCAGCAAACTGCTGGAAGGGAACAGCAGTGACAGTTCTGGTGATGAGTCTTGCTTGTTAAGTGAGGCCACCACGTAAAAAACACAAGCAATTTCTGGTAATTGGCAACTGTTTGGTAAGTGTCGCTTCTCTGAACCCGTTTGTTAATGACAGTAACTACATTAAAAACTTGGCTAAACTTTACAGAACTTTCAGGAAGAGCTGAGGTTCCTGTTCTCAGGGACTTCTCCATCATCAGATGAGCATTGGCCCTGGCCACTTCCTAAATAGTAGCAAATTAGAGGGAGAAACTAACAGTCAGTTTTAAAAAGATTATGGTGGCTTACATGTAAATGTCCCCACAGCTTCATGTGTTTGTGATTGAGCCTCATTTGCAATCCCCAGCTGGTGGCAATTTGGAAAGTGGAGCATTTTTGGAAGAGGTTGTTGCTGGTAGAGCTTTGGGGTGCTCTCCTTGCCAGAGCTCAGCTCACCCTTGCTGCTTACCTTCCACAGTGTGACAAGATGTGATGCCCAGCCTCTGCTCTGCCATGCCATGATGAAACCTTCCCTTGAGTCTGTTAGCTGAAATAAACCCTTCCTTCCGTATGCTGCTTTTGGCCAGGTGTTTTGTCCCAGCAATAAGAAGGTGACTGAAACAGAGATCTATGTTTACAATATGATCCCATGACTTGGAACATGGACATTTTTCTATATAGCCCAAGAGTACATGGCATGAGAGCCAATGGAAGTAAGAGGAGAAATTGAATGTAACTCAGAAAAACTCAGGCCATAGGAATGTGAAGAAGATGTAGACTCACACTACACATAGACGAGGATGGAGGTTCCTGTTATTTGAATTCTTTTAACTCTGTAAAAATGTCTTCTCGCATATTTAGACACCAGGTGTCAGCACAGCCTAGAACTGCATTCATTCTTCTCAGAGTGAACAGATGATTTGATGAGCAAGATGGGGCCTAAAGAGGCAATGACGCTTCCTGCCTCTGTGTGCTAGATATTCTGTCTGGCTAAAACATGCTGATGATTTTTAAATGCTGTAATATAAACTCAAAGTGGGGCTCAAAAATCATATGAAGACAAAGCCATAGGAAAGCTATAAACTGTGTCCAGAGGGATCGTATAACAAATCATACAGATGTTGCAGGAACAATTCAGATGGCAGCAAGCCCTGGTGTGACTGTGAACAACGTGTGAGGTGCCCTGTTGCTTGAGGCCTAATTGGAGTCATGCATGCCAGACTATTGATCATGGAATGAGACTTCTCCACATGCATGGTCATTCGTGTGCACACGAGCAGGACCCAAGCCACTGGTGTCAGTAGTAGGTGGAAGAATATTTCTTCTAGACTGCCACTTCTTAGAGCAGGTCATTCGTGTAATTGTAGTTCTCCCTTTTAACTGACTGTCACAATGTCACACCACTCTCAGTGCTTGGAAGCAAAGTTCAGTTCCCCAAAACCTGTGACACCCACAACTATTGTCTGTGTGTTTACTGAGAGGTGAGTCCTGGCTCACAGTTACTGTCTCAAGATAAATTTCTTGTGGCCTCATGGCCACTGGCAATCTAAATCCTGCCACACTGCCCTCCACAGAGATCATGGTACATTATCTCCTTGCCAGAACATATGAAAAATATGCCCTTCCATTTCTAACCAAGCCAGACAGCCTTTCTATCTAAAGTGGTCCTTAGATAGGGTTTTATTACTGTGAATTGCTCCTACTAAAAGCAGCTACTAAAACACTGGGATTTTTTTTCTTATACTTGTTTTAAAAATGAATGGGGGGAGGGCTGGAGAGATGGCTTAGCAGTTAAGGCGCCTGCCTCCTAAGCCTAAGAACGCTGGTTCCAATCTCCAGTGGTTCCAATCTCCAGGTCCCACGTTTAGCCAGATGCAAAGTGACGCACAGAGAGATAGAAAGAGAGGGAGAGGGAGACAGATAGAGATGGGCGCCAGCAGTCTCTCAGCTGCTGTGAACGAAATCCAGATGCGTGCGCCCCCTTGTGGTCAAATGCGGCATTGCGCCCTTGTGTCACTTTGCATCTGGCTAAATGTGGGACCTGGAGATTGGAACTGGGTTCTTAGGCTTAGGAGGCAGGCGCCTTAACCGCTAAGCCATCTCTCCAGCCCCATCACATCATTTTTAAATGATGAAGTCACATTTTTCTGACAGATTGTGACCCTCCTGATATTCAGAGATTTATGTTGAATATACTTTTTAATGTCTCACAATTTGAGAAAGTGATAGAGGAACCATTCAATAGATGTTTGGTATAAAAAATATAAATTTCATATTCAAATCTCACTGATGTCAATTAGAATAACCCTATTAGAGAAGGCCACTGTATTGGTTATTTATTTATTTTGGCTTTTTTAGAGGTAGGGTCTCACTATAGTTCAGGCTTACCTGGAACTCAGTTTGTAGACCCAGGCTGGCTTCAAACTCTTGATGATTCTCCTCTCTCAGCTGCCCACATGATGGGACTAAAGACATGTGCCTCCATGCCTGACTTGTCAATTTATTAAACAACTGTTAAAAATCCACATGGTGGGCTGGGTAAATGGCTTAGTGGTTAAGGCGTTTGCCTGTGAAGCCTAAGGACCCTGGTTTGATTCCCCAGAACACACGTAAGCCAGATGCACAAGGGGGTGCATGTGTCTAGAATTCATTTGCAGAGGCTGGAGGCCCTGGCACACCCATATTCTCTCTCTCTCTCTCTCTCTCTCTCTCTCTCTCTGCTTCTTTCTCTTTCTCTCAAATAAATAAATAAGATTAAATTTTAAAAATCCAGCCAGGCGTGGTGGCGCACGCCTTTAATCCCAGCACTCGGGAGGCAGAGGTAGGAAGATCGCCGAGAGTTCGAGGCCACCCTGAGATTACATAGTGAATTCCAGGTCAGCCTGAGCTAGAGTGAGACCCTACCTCCAAAAATCAAAAAAAAAAAAAAAAATTAAAAATCCACATGGCAGGTTGAAGAGATGTCTTAGTGGTTAATGTGCTTGCCTATGAAGCCTAAGGACCTAGGTTCAATTCCCCATTATTCACATAAGCCAGATACACAAGGTGGTACATGCATCTGGAGTTCATTTGCAGTAGCTAGAGGCCCCAGTGTGCCCATTCTCCCTCCCTCTCTCCCTCCCTCCATCTCTCTCTCCTCCTGCTTCTTTCTCTCTCTGTCAGATGAATAAAATATTTTCTAAAAATCCGTATGGCATGCCTTATCGATGCCTGTCTGGAGCCTGTGAGAATAACCTCCTTGTCCAGAATATTAGTCAGTGCTGGTTTTCATGGGCAGCTCCCATCTGTGAGCCCCTCAGGACCGGCTGACCACTGTCCGAGTGATAGAGGTGAAGGAGTCAGTCCCTGTATACAGGAATTACCTGCCTTTTCCCCTAGCTCATTAAGGGTCAGCATTTGTTTAATGAATGCAAGAATGAGTTTTCCTTTACTGTTAGGGTTTTGTGTCTGTGGAGAGCACCGCCAACACTAATCCAGGACATGGCCGCTCACCGCGGTGACTACACACGTGGAGTGTGACCCTCATTCTGAATTAGCAAGAATTTGATTATGCTTAATGTTTGTGCACTATATCCAGTCCATGTGGAAATGGGTGTTGAATACAGAATCAGCAGTGATTTTAAAGAGACTGAAGAGGTTGACCTCATCACCCCACTGCGGCCCACGTGGGTTAAGGGACTGCTGGGGAGTCCAACAGCAGTTACTGTGAGGCAGGAGCTGAAGCGTGGCTGCCCAGCCCCCGCCAGTCCCTACGTTGTCCACTGTCCCAGCGGCTGCAGCACTTCCCACCTCAACCGAGAACAGAGCTTTTGCATAGGGATCTTGGTCACAATGGCCGATCACAGAAAGTATCTGCCTTTCTAAGAAAGAAAATGATGAGTTTGAAATCGTATCTCTCAGAGTGCACTCTTCAGCTGGGGCCTGCCCGGACAACATGGTCGTCGATTGGTCACTCACCTAGCCGTCCAGCTACGTGTGGCTCACAGTGAAGCAGGCCAATAATGAACGGGGTGCAGCTCCATCCTTTCTTCCCACACTCAACGATCAAGCTCAGTGCCTCATTAGTAGCCGCCTGTGAAGTCCCTCGACATCAGAGACGACTCCATGCTGTTTGGAAGGATTCGATACCCGACCGCCACGCCTGCTGCTGCAGAGGGCTTTCACAGATGCGTCTTTCTCCGGGAGCAAACCCCACGTCCATGATTCACCATCGTCCTCCTGCTTTACCAAGAGCTTCCTCCGAGGACAGCAGTGCGCTCGGCTCTTCTGCTTCTATAAAAGGGTGAAGTGTGAACAGAATCTATTTTTAGCATTTCATTGATATTCTGGGCAAACAAAATAAAATGTGATTTGCAAAATGCTGTACTTAGGAACAACAAAGGATGTAAACTGAGGCAGCAGAACTATGCTGCCTACACACCAGAAAGCTCAAGAGGAAAGTTCTCAGCATTGAAGGAGAGACTGCAAAGACGCCATATGCTAGCAGCTGTTAGGAGGCCAGGACTGAGTGCACCGAGTGCGACCAGCAAGCAAGCTTCATTCAGACTGAGCTGGAGGAGCGCTCGACAACTGTGCCTTCTAAGTCCATCTGCTAAGCTGCCTTTTTTCATAGTGAATCCTTAATAATAAGCCAAAGACACTTCCTCCATGTGCCAAGGTTACTAGAACACAGGGCTGCTAACTCTTAAGTGCTCGTATTCAGAGGGGTGCCTGAGGCCCTCCTTTCAGACTCGGTACTTTTTAGTGTGCAGAGTCCAGTCCCAGTAAGGTCAGCTGACACACCCAGTCATTACCCTTGTTAAGACAGGAGAGAGCTCCTCTGCCCCATTCTCCTCTGCTCCTTTCTATACAGCCTCCTCTCCCACTTTCAACCCCCAGTAACCACCAGTCTTTTTCTATGTTTTGCCTTCTTGAGAACATCATATAAATGGAATCCAATAGCGTTTGAGTCTAGTCTCTTTTACCCATAATGCACCTGTGATTGATACGTGTTGCTGGGTGCATCAGCTTGTTCTTTTTCATCGCTCAGTAGTATTCCCTGGCATGGATGGACCAGTTTGTATAGCTACTTACCATTTGGTGGACATTGATTTCCAGTCTGGAGAAATTCTAGATAAAATAGATATAAGCGTTCACCTACAATTTCTCTTTAAAAAAAAATAGCTAGGAATAGGATTTCTGGGTTACATATTAAGGATATATTTGTTTTCATTGAAAAATGCCAGCTTTCCAAAGGAGCCACTACACATCATTTTCACAAAGTGGGTGAAGTGGTACATTGCTTTGCCTTCTTGCCAGCACTTGATGTGTGTGTGTGTACATGTGTGTGTGTGCACGCACACACACATGCACATGCGTGTGCATGCACATGCAAGTCAGAATATAAACTCATGTGCTATGCCTCAGGAGAGTGTCCACTATTTTTTAACTTTTATTTATTTGTTGCTTTATTTTAACATTTTTATTGACAACTTCCATAAATATAAATGATAACTGTGGTAGTTTGAGCGTATGGCCCCATAGACTCAGGTGTGTTTTTTTTTTTTTAATTAAATGACAATATGAGCCCCTAGCAGACAGAGTCCTGCTACAGGGGGCTTGACACTGGAGCAGATCTTGGAGTCCAGCCCCACTGGGAGTGTGTGGAGAGCAATTCTGGAGCTCGGGCTGTTCAGATTCCTTGGTGTTTGCTGGCTGTTTGGTGACGTCTCTGCTTGTATCTGTGGAAGTGAGCCAGCTTCTTCCCCGATTGATGGTGTTCCTCTGAATTTTGTAAGCTTGAAATAAACCCCTTTCCTCCCATAAACTGTTTCTGATCCCGTTTTAGTCCAGCACCTGGAAGTTAACTGCAACAAGACCATGATCATAATCCCCTCCCACTACCCCCTTCTCCTCCCCCTGCACGGAATCCATGATCATAACCCCTCCCACTACCCCCTTCTACTCCCCCCAGTCCCATTGAAGGGAATCCATGATCATAACCCCTCCCACTACCCCCTTCTACTCCCCCAATCCCACTGCAGGGAATCCATGATCTAACCCCTCCCACTACCCCCTTCTCCTCCCCCCAGTCCCGCTGCAGGGAATCCATGATCATAACCCCTCCCACTACCCCCTTCCACTCCCCCCAGTCCCCCTGCTCTGAATCCATGATCATAATCACCCCACTACCCCCTTCACCTTCCCCCAATCCCCCTGCACTGAATCCATGATCATAACCCCTCCCACTACCCCCACTCTCCCCTCCCCAATCCCCTGCACTGAATCCATGATCATAACCCCTCCCACTACCCCCTTCTCCTCCCCCCAATCCCCCTGCCCTGAATCCATAATTCTAACCCCTCCCACTACCCCTTCTCCTCCCCCCAATCCCCCTGCACTGAATCCATGATCATAACCCCTCCCACTACCTCCTTCTCCTCCCCCAATCCCTCTGCACGGAATCCATGGTCATACCCCTCCCACTACCCCCTCCTCCTCCCCCCATTCCCCCTGCACGGGAATCCATGATCATAATCCCTCCAACTACCCACTTCTCCTCCCCCATTCCCCTGCACTGAATCCATGATCATAACCCCTTCCCACTACCCCCTTCTCCTCCCCCAATCCCCTGCATGGAATCCATGATTATAACTCTTCCCACTACCCCCTTCTCCTCCCCCCAATCCCCCTGCACTGAATCCATGATCATAACCCCTCCCACTACCCCTTTCTCCTCCCCCCAGTCTCCCTGCACTGAATCCATGATTATAACCCCTCCCACTACCCCCTTCTCCTCCCCCCAATCCCCCTGCACTGAATCCATGATCATAACCCCTCCGACCACCCCCTTCTCCTCCCCCTGCACAGAATCCCTTCTTCTTTCCAACTAGTCTTAGAGTTTGATGCTATAATTCTTCTTCCTCTCCTCTAATCTGAAAAACACACATTTGTTGTGCAGGTCCACAGTACATGCCTGCAGCTGAATTACAGTGTGAAGGAAGTTTGTCTACATCAGGCAGCCAACCATGGCCATGGGTCACATGCAGGCCAGGAGAGCTGGGAATGCCGCCCAACACAAAGTCCCACACTTACTTAAGACCTTATACAATTAGTGTGGGGATTGTTCTCAAGTTTGCAGTGTCATGCAGAATAGAAGTACGAGTGTTCCTGCTACTTGTACACATGTATGGCTTCCAGTGGCATGTGACTTCCAGGATGTGGTCTTCCAGCACAGACAGTGAATGGTCCCATCAGAAGTGACATGTGCTTATAGCAACTTGGTGAGTGAAGCACAGCAATTATCAGTAATGTTCAAACCTACCATTGGAAACCATAGGCATTCCGTGTTTAGAAGACCTGTCAGCACCCTATTTCATTATTAAGGTTCTACCCACATTCAGCTGACCTCGCTCATCGCCTGCCACTTTCAGGTCATCCTGCAGCCTTGGCCACATATCAGCAGCTGAGCTCAGGCTTTGCTTTCTATTTCCTGTCCAGTCATTTTCTTAATAAAAGTAAGTGTAGTCCCTTATATCGTATTGTCTGTTATTTTTTGATCCCTGCATGGCTTCTACAATGTTTCAGAAGAAAACAGAACCCCAACAAGGAAAAATCCAGGCTAAAGAATATTGTCCATGAAAAGTAGACAGGTGACACTTTTTTTTAATCAAGGCAAAGAGTGAGCCCTTCTTGTGTCAGGACTCTGTGCAAGTTGTCAAAGACTAAAGTTTGGAAAAGCACCATTTGCAGCACATGTACCAAACTTGGTGCAAATTTAGGATTGTGTCATGAACGCAAAAATAGTGGAACTGAAAAAAAACCTGCTCAACAATTTTTTTTTAATTTACAGTTCAGATTCTATTGTAAAACCTAATTATGTAGCAAAAAAATTACCCATGGTGAGTTTATTAAGGACCATATGGAGAACATGGCAGATATGCCCAGAATGAAAGTGGATATTTCCAGGATCAATTTATCTCACCAGACTGTAGCCAGCAGATTGGAGAAATTTGAAAATCTATCAAAAGAAGTTTGGAGAGTGGAGCCACTAATTGTAAATTTTATGCTTTGGTGACAGATGGCAAAACTGATGCTACAAATATATGGCTCCATTTTTCATTTTTAGTAGAGGTATTGATGACGAATATGTCACTGAAGAAATCACTTCTTTGGTGCCATCAAAAGATACAACCAATGGGTTGGACAGATGGCTCAGTAGTTAAAGATGCTTGCTTACAAACCCTGCTAGCCCAGGTTGAATTCTCCAGTACCCAGGTAAACCCAGTTGCACAAAGTGGAACATGTCTCTGGAATTCATTTGTAGGCGTAAGAGGCCCTGGCGAGCCATATTCATTCATTCTCTTTCTCTCTCTGTCTCAAATACATTTTTAAAAATTTAAAAAGATACAACCAAATCAAGAGATTTATACAAAGCAGGAAAATATGTCAAAGTGACTTTCTTTGTCTGTTGCTGTAGTAGTGAGCTTCATGTTGCTGAGATGAACTTCTAAACGAGGAACAGTTTATAGGAGGAACGGGATTTATTGATTTGTTATTTATTGCCATATAATAGCAGAAGAAACTGCCCTCTTTTACAAATCCATACAGAGAGAAATGCCACCACCAGCACCATAAGCAAGCATACTCCGGGAACTCCAGGCAGAGCTCAAGCACTCTAAATACCTAACGCTGGAATTCCAGAGCTACCCCCAAACACACCTTGGGGCTGACGCCCAAGATCTGCCTACAGTGACACCCCCTCCAGCCAATGGTTGGAGCTCTACATTACAAGCTTTAATAAACTCCTGAATCTTTTGTGGGAAATCCATTCAAACTACCACATTCTACCCCTGGCCCCAATAGATTCATAACCATTTCACATTGTAAACTGTACTCAGTTCAACTTCAAAGGTCCCCATATTCTTTACTAACTTAAGATAGTTCTAAAATCCCAAGTCTCATCTGAGATTTAAGATTGTCTCTTAAATTGGTGCAGTGTGCTCCAAAGATGCAGCTTCCATGAGTTGTCACCTATGCTGGAGTGGGCTTTTTGGTGATGCAGCTGCATCTGTGTCAAAGCAGTTATGGGGAGGTCATCATCCAGGATGGGATGAGACTTCTTATGGCATGGCTGCATTTGTGTCATCTGTTTCTCCTGTAAGCAACCCCTCACCTTCTCTCTAAGTAACCTCAGTAAACTCACTGGTTCACCAAAAAAAAAAAAAAAAAAATTTTCTCTTAGCTGTGACTCCTGTAAAATTTTCACATATAAAGGCACAGAGTAAACATATCCAACTGCTATAAGGCATAACAAGGAAAGACTGGACCAATGCAAACTCAATAACCATCAAACAAACATCAAATATGTGCAGTTCAAGTCCGATATCTGTAACTAATGGCCAATGAAAAGTGTCTGGGTTTTCCATTTCTACCCCTCCAGCTGTGCTGAATAGCCAGGGAAAACTTCCATCCCAAGCCAACAGCATTCCATGTAGCCCTTGCACAGTCCTGGTATATTTAAACATCCTTGGGTCTACACTACCAGCTATGGTCCATGTTCCAATCCTATCAGGGTCATCACACCCTGCCTCACTTGTGGCATCTCAGCAGCAGCTCCTGGAACCATGCGCACTTCATGACCCACTCCATGCATTTTTCATGTTTCTGAAACCAACACTAGGTGTGCAGGACACAGCCATATTCTTAATTCAAGGATGAAATAAACTGTGACCTTGTAAAGCAGGTACTTACCATTCAGTCAACCCCTTTCAAAAGAGTTTGCATTTCTACCATTCAGTCTTTAGTCAGGCATCCTTTCCATTGTTTCAATGTAAAGTACTTGGGCCATCCTTAATCATGGTAATATATCCTTAACAATAGCAGCTTCAGCAACCAATCTCAGTGGCAGTAATTTTAAACTTGCTTGAGTTTTTCCAACTTTAAACTTTAAATTTCTAAATCCTATGTCTTTAGCAAAGACAGACCATTACAAATTTAACCTTGATCAAACTCTATGGGCATGGGCAAGAGTGCAGCCATCCCTTATGGCAGTAGCCAGTTCCAACAAAGTTCTCTGCCATCTTTCCTTCTTCTTTGAAAGTTCATAAGCAAAGCCTCCAAATAGAATTCTCTCTGCACTTAGCATTTTTAGACAAGATCAGGCATGTTCAGGGTGGTATGACAGTAGACCACTTAACATTTTCAAACTCTCACCAGAATAGTCCATAAATCTTGGCTTACTGCTCTGAAAGGCATCTTCAGTTGCAACTACTAAGACCATGCCAATTCCTTCAAAACAAAAGTTCCAAAAGACCAAAATCCATATGGTCAGATTCATTATGTAGCAACACCCCACTCCTGGTAGCAATTCTGTAGTAATCAACTTCACATCGCTGGGATTAATTTCCAAACCATGTACAGTTTGTGGGAGGAACAGGATTTGTTGAAGTTTATAGATCCAGGGGAAGTTCCATAATGGTGAAGAAGCTGGCCCCCTTTCACAGGTCCATGCAGAGAGATACCACCACCAGCACCATAAGCAAGCACACTCCATGGACCCTGGGCAGAGCTCAAGCATTCTGCATACATTATACTGGAATTCCAGATTCCTCCCAAACATACCTTAGGGCTAGGCATCAAAATCTTCCCACAGTGACACCCTCTCCAGCCAGTGACTGGAGATCTGAGTTACAAGATTTGATAAGCTCCTGAATCTACTGGGGGACATCCATTTAAACTACTACAGTTGTCATCATATCCTGCACAGTCAGTGGTGGTACCTTAACCATGGGAGGTAAAGACAAGGACTTGTAAAGGTACTGGGTGATTCTATTGCTCCCCAAACTCACAGCCAGTGAAATGTTGTTGCATAGTACATCAAGAAAGTATACGCACAAAAACATCAAACTGGATGATGTCATGCAAATCACCATCATGACTGAATTTCATAAGGGCCTGCAGATTAATTCCTCACCAAGTCCAAGAATTCCTTAAAGTGTGTGTTGTGACATGGTTTGCTTTTTTGAAGTTAAGACAGCTAAGTTTAAGCCAAATGTTGAAAACATTTTACAATTTGTGACAGGTTATCGAGTTGTTTATGGTATCAAAAATAAAATTAATGCCACAACGTGATGAAAACTGATTTATAGATTTAGCATTTTCAGTGGATTTAACCATTCACTTAAATGAGCTAGACTTGTATCTTCAAGGTGACAACAAAATTCAATATACAATGTTTCAAACTAAAATCACAACAGTCTTCCAATGAGACTGGGCTCATGTCAAGCTCAAAGACAAGTTTACTCACCCTGATACACTGGCTGAGCAGAGTCCTGTGAGCAGTCAAAGTGTGTGCCCTTTGCTTCTTGACTTGATCCCAGCGCTTGGAAACAGATCTTGGGATCACCAAGATAATAGTCAGCATTTTGCTATGCTCATGACTTCTTTTTCAGGTGACATAAATGTACTCTCTGCCAGTTTTAAAATGGAATGCAGAACTTCAATCTGACATTCAACTTAAAGAAAATGTGAGTCCTCTATTCCCAGAGACAAATATCCCCTGCTTCGTGCCTTATTCATGGCATCACTTTTTGGCAGGGCTGACATCTGTGAGCTACTGCTTTCACCCACTAAGGAAAATTAGAACCAAACACCCGACCAGCACCTTGAGGAGTTGCTGAAACTCAGCTTCTTTCACCCAACCAGAGACAGATGCATTCACTTCTCAACTGCAATGTCAAATATCCCACTAGTTTTATGTTAATCTTTTTATAATAAAATTTTTAAAATATTTTTATTTTTATATATTTATTTAAGAGAGAGGCAGATAGAGAGATGGGGTGGGCAGAGAGAGAGAATGGTTGTTCCAGGGCCTTTAGCTGATGCAAACGAACTCCAGACACATGTACTACCTTGTGCATCTGGCTTAAGGGGGTCCTGGAGAATAGAACCTGGGTCCTTTGGCTTTGAAGGCAAGCACCTTAGCCACTAAGCCATCTCTCTAGCCCATAATTTTTTTAATCAATGAAGTTTATTACTTTGATATAATCATTGTCCTTATAGTGATCAAAAACTTGGGATCTGCTAAATGATTTTAATAGACTCTCTGAATGGAATGCATATAATTAAGATTATTAGTGAGGGCAGTTTGCTCATCTGGAGTGGTGAGTGTTAGGAAAATTACACACAGACCTTTTTGCTCATTAGCTTTTGTTAGTATTTGTGTATTTAATATGTGGCCCAGAGAAGTGAAAAGTTGGAATACCTTTGTGTAGAGGGAGATGATTTTCTGGTTGGTATTTTATATAGCAGAAAAGTCTTTTGTTCTCTGCAGTCTTTGCCAGTTTCCTGAAATATAATGCACCTTGGGTGACCTGTCTTCTGTGAGGACAGAGGTTCTTCACAAGTCATCCCTGGAGACTCAAGTCAGAACTCCTTGTGGTGAGAGCACACTGCCACTCCAAGTTTATAATGCCTGCCTGGCTTAATGACTCTTGAAATTCCTTCAGTTTAAGGTGAAAACCTTGTGTTCTTGCTCCAAAATGAGGGTTAAAATGCAATGTGGTTTTTTTCCTAGATAAATGTAAACTTACCATGTACCTCAGAACATTGAGCTCCTAAATCTCTATTCATGAAAAAAATGAGGGCTGGGGGGATAACGAATTCAGCTGGCAGAATGCTTTTCTAGAATGCATGAAGCCCTGAGGTTGATTCCCTGAAACGCTGTGTGGAGGCTCAGACCTGTCATTCCGGCATTGGGAGGTGGAGGCAGGAGAATCAGAAGTTCAAGTTCATCCTTGGCTATGTAGAGAGTTCAGTTCCACCCCGTGATACATGAGACCATATTCAAAGAAAAAAGAGAAAGAGAGAGTTGAGGGAAAGGAAGAAGAGAGGGAGGAAGAAATGATCCAAACAAGAGCAGCTTATGGGGATAAAAAGGTTTATTTTGGCTCACAGGCTCAAGGGGAAGCTCCATGATGGTAGGGAAAATGATGGCATGAGCAGAGGGTGGACATCACTTCATGGCCAACATCAGGAGGACAACCACAACAGGAGAGTGTGACAAACACTGGCAAGGGGACACTGGCTATAATATCCATAAGCCTGCCCCCAATAATACACCATCTCCAGGAGGCGTTAATTTCCAATTGCCATCAGCTGGAGACCTAACATTCAGGACACCTAAGTTTATGGGGGACCCCTGAATCACACCACCACATTTCCCTTGCCAGTGTTGGGCACACTCTCCTGTTGCTGTTGTCCACCTTATGTTGACCAGGGGGTGATGTCCACCCTCTGCTCATGCCATTGATTTCCCCTGCTATCATGGCGCTTCCCCTCAAGTCTATAAGCCAAAATAAACCCCTTTTTCCCAAAAGCTGCTCTTGGTCAGGTGATTTCTGCCAGCAATGCGAACTTGACTGCAACAGTAATGTTGGTACTGAGGAATGGGGTCATTTGATACTAGGCATCTGTGTGGCTTTGGCCTTTTGGAGCTGATTTTCAAGGGGAATGTGAAAGGATTTGAAACCTTGGCCTAAGAGACGCCTTGCAGTGCTGTAAGTACAGCTTGATGGACTATTCTGGTCAGAGTTGAAAGACCTTAATGCAGTAAGAACTATGGACTGTGAGGTTTGGCTTATGAGGGTGAAAGGAGCTTTGCTTGGACTGGGCTAGAAGCAGTTTGTGTGAGAGGCTTGCTGTTATGCCTGTGTCCTGAGAACTTGTGCAGGGTTGCTTTTCATAGAAACAGACTAATGTGAGCAGAGGGATATGGCACAGAAAAAATGAAATCTTGGGGCCAAACCTTCTGCCTGTTCAGCTGCAATTGTATGAGAGATTACAACCATTGAGATCAGGCCAGCTGACATGCATTGGGATGACAGAAAAAAATACAGTCCTTTGAAAGAGTCTGAATGCTGAAGGAGTGTCCTGTTCTTCAAAGTCTGCTTTATTCCCTCCTGGATTAACAAATTGGCACTCTACCTGGTATTATGGAGTATAATAAATACAGGAAAGAGAGGGTTATTGAATATGCAACATGGTCTTGTGTTTTGGAAAAGGCCATGGGCAGTGTGAAGCAGTTTTGCTGGATGCCTGCATGGAGACCCAATGGAGCCATGAAGATGAAGTGTGTGTTGCAGTGGAAACTCAGTGGAGATGCCGGGACCATGAGACAGCTGCTAAAGAGAGCTGCCAGCCCTGGATGAAGTTTTCCAGGACTGTGAGTAGCCTAGCTGGAGGGGCAGAATGGAACTCCAGAGACTTGTTGCTGATTAGAATTATCGGATGTGGAGACTTGTCTCTGGCTAGAGTTGCTAGACTTGGAGTTACAGAGTTTGATGTTTGCCCTGTTTTTTTGTTGTTTTTTTTAAAAAAAAAAAACAATTATTTTGTTTATTTTTACTTATTCATTTGAGAGTGACAGACAGGCAGACAGAGAAAAAGAGGTAGAGAGAGAGAGAAGGGGTGCACCAGGGCCTCCAGCCACTGCAAACAAACTCCAGATGCATGTACCACCTTGTGCATCTGACTTACATGGGTCCTGGGGAATAGAGACTCGAACCGGGGTCCCTAGGTTTCACAGGCAAGTGCTTAACCGTTAAGCCATCTCTCCAGCCTGTTTGCCCTGTTTAAATCTCATATTGGTTGAATATTTCTTTGCTAAATCTAACGCCATCTTTTACAGTGTGAATGTTCACTCTGTGCCATTATGGGTTATTTATTTTATTTATTTATTTATTTGAGAGCGATAGACAGAAAGAGAAAGAAGCAGATAGATAGAAAATGGGCATGCCAGGGCCTCCAGCCACTGCACACAAACTCCAGATGCATGCACCACCTTGTGCATATGGCTTACATGGGTCCTGGGGAATTGAGCCTTGAACTGGGGTCCTTAGGCTTCACAGGCAAGTGCACAACTGCTAAGCCATCTCTCTAGGCCCCCATTATGGGTTTTTTAAGGATTATTTTTGGTATTATGGCTCAGTTAAAAGATCTTGGACTATGGGGATGTATGAAAATCATTAGCATTGATTAAAAAAAAATGGAACTCCTAAAGTTGGATGAATGCATTGCATTTTGTGGGGTCCAGGGGCAGAGTGTGGTGGTTTGATTCAGATGTCCCCCATAAACTTAGGTGTTCCAAATGCTAAGTTCCCAGCTGATGGAGATTTGGGAGTTAACCACCTCCTGGAGGCAGTGTATTGTTGGGGGCGGGCTTATGGGTGTTATAACCAGCTTCCTCTTGCCAGTGTTTGGCACACTCTCCTGTTGCTATTGTCCGTCTGATGTTGGCCAGGAGGTTATGTCCACCCTCTGCTCATGCCATCATTTTCTCCTGCCATCATGGAACTTCCCCTCAAGTCTGTAAGCCAAAATAAACCCTTTTTTTCCCCAAAAGCTACTCTTGGTTGGGTGATTTCTGCCAGCAATGCAAACCTGACTGCAACAACATTGAAGAACAGAAACAATTCAAATGTTGATTAAATAGTGTGTAGATGAGCAAAATGTGGTGTATGCACACAACGGAAGAGTATTCAGCTATTTAAAAGAATAAATTGAGCCAGACATGGTGGCACACACCTTTAATCCCAGCACTCGGGAGGCAGAGGTAGGAGGATCACTGTGAGTTCAAAGCCACCCTGAGATTACATAGTGAATTCCAGGTCAGCCTAAGCTAGAGTGAGACCTACCTCAAAACAAACAAACAAACAAACAAACAAACAAACAAACAAACAAAAAGCTAAAAAATAAATAAAAGAATAAATTGAAACTTACCATAACCCAAAAATGTTCTGCTAAGTGAAAATAAGCCAATGGTACAAGTCCCACATCATGCCTCATTTATTTTGCAATATATTAAAAAGAAAAATGTCTGTGGACAGAGGTGTCAGGACTGTCCGGGCTGTCAGGCCTGAGGGTGGTGATGTGGCCCTTCTATTAATGAACATGTAGAAGTGACCAGGACGATGAATATCTTCTAATAGTGGATATAGGTGTGGTTGCTTATCTTGGTGCACTTACTGTCAAATAGGGTAACTTTTTGGGGGAGCCAAGCCCAACAGACTGCCCTTTTTTATAAGAGGGAGAAAGAGAGAGAGAAAGAGAGAGAGAGAGAGAGAGAGAGAGAGAGGGAGGGAGGAAGAGAGTTGGCCCGCCAGGGCTTCTAGCCACTGTAGTCAAACTCCAGACACATGTGCCACCTAGTGGGCATGTGTGACCTTGCGTGCTTAAGTCAGTCACCTTGTATGTCTGGCTTACGTGAGACCTAGAGAGTCAAACATGGGCCCTCAGGCTTTGTAGGCAAGCACCTTAGCCACTAGCCATCTCTCCAGCCCTCGGGTAACTTTTATGTAAATTATTCCCTAATAAAATTTTAAAAATTCAGGTGCCTAACTGATGCACTTATCCGCTGCCTTTGCCAAAGACACAGGCTTCCTCTGATTAGCCCACAGAGCAGTAAGGCAGGAGGAAGACGGGCATGTTTACCTTCATCCTGTGTCTGTCTGTCTCCTTAACTCTCATTGCAGGTATAGTGATGTTTTGTTCCTAGCCTCTCTTATATTCTCAGAACAGCAGAACCTGGCAGGACACTCCCCATGCCCACCCCAGATAAAGGTGATTATCCGTGATGGCATGGCCACAGCCAGGCGCAGAAGTAACCATCTTGTAGGACCAACTTTGATCTCCGGGGTGACCCACATAAGGACTTCTCAGACCACCCTGCAGAACGGGAACTGAGAAGGTGATGGGCAGGCCCCACATCCCCCAGGACGGCTTCACTCTCCATCCTTCTTTCCTCCTTCCTCAACTTAACCACACATCATACACAAATATGGACCTGGGGTCCCTGACCTTTCTATTTATTCCTCTTCCCAGTGTGGCCACCCTGGATAAGTTCCCTTTCTCTGCTTTTCACTGTTGGTGTGCTGGGGCAGGTGGCAGAGCCCAGACTTTTACCCCAAAACCTCGGCTTCTCTGTTCAGTGGAAGTGAACACTGCAAGAACCCAGTCTCTGAAGGTGATGGTGGTGGTTCACATCTGCACGGAGATGGTTCACGTCCACCTGTGTGCGTGGAGATGGTGGCTCACGTCCACCCTGTGTGCGTGGAGCAAAGAGGCTCTGCGTATATACAGGAAAGAAACAGGTCTGGAGACAGTCTTGCAGAGGTGTAAGAACCTTGTGATCCCAACTCCTGTCCTCCTATAAGCCTAACAGGTCATCAAGAGCAAGACATTTGTCTTCTGCAATGACTCGTCTGTGAGAGTCTCTCACACAACAGTGCTGTGAACAAAGAGCGAACCCAGGTGATGTGCTTAGCACGGAGCAGGGCTGTAAAGGGTTTTAATCAGCCGTTATTTACAACAGCAGCTTGTCACAGTAGACAAAACTGCTCAGTTCCTGTCAGCTGCTGGCAGTAGGCTGATCTCCATCCACCCAACCCAGCATGCAAGCTTGGGGGTTGAGAGTCCCCTTCACTCTGCCTTCACCCACTGCAGACTCCGGGGCATCCTGAAAGCTCCAAGCACACTGTACTGACACTAAAATGGACTGTTATGGCTGGGTAACTACTCAGGGGTCCAGGCTTGCATTTCCTCTGGAACATCCCTAGTTCATCTACTAATCCTCCATCCAGCACCATCTCAGGTCTCCTGACCAGGTCTCCAGGCTGTGGTGTTGCAAAGGAAGGGAGGTTTGGCATGTTGCCTCCTGAGAAAGGCTTTCAAAGCTCATCTCCCATCCACATGGAGAAAAAGAGCTCGATAGAACTGAGCAAAGTGGAGAAACCCTGACTCCATGAGGAGGGACGCAGAGCATCACTTCAGGAGAAACTTTATACTGGTTACAGTTTTCAAAGTTATTGTAATTGTTACAAATATACAAAGAGAAACTGCGGTAAATAAAGGGAATGCAAGGATTTTTAAAAATAATTGTAAAATTTGTTTATTTATTTGAGAGCAACAGACAGAAAAAGAGGCAGCTAGAGAATGTACAGATGTATGTGCCACCTTGTGCATCTGGCGTATGTAGATCCTGGGGAATCGAGCCTTGAACTGGGGTCCTTAGGTTTCACAGGCAAGCACTTAACCGCTAAGCCATCTCTCCAGGCCCGATTTTTTTTTTTTTTTGAAGCAGGGTCTCACTGTAGCCTGGATGACCTAGAACTCACTTCTCCAACTCACAGTGATCCTCCTATCTCAACCTCCAGAGTACTGGAATTAAAGGCTTTCACCACTATACCCACTTTTTTAGGGGGAAAGGGGCTTGAAGCAGGGTCTTTCTCTAGCCCAGAATGACCTAGAATTCACTCTGTAGCCCCAGACAGGCCTTGAACTTATGGCAATCATCCTACCTTCAGCAAGACAACCCCCTGATGGAATATACCACACGGAACTTGTGTGTTTACCTTCATGGCCTCACTAACACAGAGGTAGAGACATACCCAAAAGACCTAAATCTGTACAAGCAATTAGGAAAAAGAGGAGGCTGCACTGAAATGTGTTAGAATTTAGAGACCAGATACTTGAATGGTGTGGTGGTTGGATTCAGGTGTCCCCCATAAACTTAGGTGTTTGGAATGCTAGGTTCCTAGCTGGTGGAGATCTGGGAATTAACACCTCCTGGAGGCAGTGTATTGTTGGGGGCAGGTTTATGGGTATTATAGCCAGTTTCTCCTTGCCAGTGTTTGGCACACTCTCCTGTTGCTATTGTCCGTCTGATGTTGCCCAGGAGGTGATGTCCACCCTCTGCTCATGCCATCATTTTCCCTTGCCATCATGGAGCTTTTCCTAGAGTCTGTAAGCTAAAATAAGCCTTTTTCCCACAAACTGCTCTTGGTCGTGTGATTTCTGTCAGCAATGCAAACCTGACTGCAACAAGTGGTAAGTTACCTAGAAACAAAGCTGAAACACACCCAGCAATGAACTAGGAGGAGTCGTGTCCCCAAAGGATGCCCAGGTGTATATAGGAAGCAGGTAGAACCCTCAGAGTCCTTCCCCTCCCCAAATAAAGATGACCCTTTCTGCACCCCAGTAGACTCCTTAGAAGTGGTATTCCAGTGACAAGCCACCGAAATCAGGAAGCCACGACGGAAACCAGTCTGGGTGTGAATGGTCAATTAGTGAAAATGGGTTCTGAGTGTGACCAGTGAAAACAGAATTTGAGTGTGAACGGTGAATTAGTGACCTTTCAGGTTCCAGTGATAGAGTGCCTAAAAGAAACAAGAGAAGATTTGCTCCTGATTTCAGAGGGTTTCTGTCCATCGTGGCCCAGCAGGTAGAGTGGGCGCTCATGGGCATGCCTCCAGAGTGTGTGGAGGAGGCTGTTCACATCACAGCAGACCCAAACACTGAGATAGCAGCAGAAGCCATGGCTAAGTATAACCTTCAAAAGCCTGCTCCTACTGTCCTCCACCCACCAGCTAAACCCCATCTCTGACAGTTTCCATCACCTCCCAGAAGAGCTCCACAGCTAGGGAACACCCGAGCCTGTGGAGGATCTGCAAACTCAAACGTAACTGGCCCTTCTTGGATTTGACTCAAGAATGACGCTCTCCACGTTGACACCCCCCAAGCAGACTGGAAGAATTGCCTCTGGGAAAATTGACCAACACAAGAGAAAAGACAACACACCACTGTGGAGGGCACTATAACTATAGGCCAGCCACCCTGCAAGGAAGGTCACCGTTCCCAAAGCCCCATCACACAAAGGCTCCACTCAGCTTCGCTGTGCCTCTCACTTAAACATAGAGTAGCAGAGAATGATTGTGAAATAACATTAAGTTAATCTCTTAGGAGGAAGAACAAGACAGATGGAAAAGGTAGACAAGATGTAGACATTTAGAAGAGCAATAGAGAAAACACAATATCCATATGATAGGAAGTCTAGAGGGAACAAGTGAGAAAAGGGGCAGGGAGGATGTGACACAGAAACCATTCACAAGAATGCCCCACTCGGAGTGACACGTGTTTCTAAATGATGCCTTCTCAGTACCAAGGTCCCTTCAGCTCATTTTGACATTTTAGGGCTATAAATAAAAGGATATCTGATTTTTTCAAAATCATGTACAATAGCTCAGAAATCAAAATAGTATTGGTTTTCTCATTTAAAAGAATGGAACTAGAAAAATTAACAGTATTCAAAATTCTAGGGGAAATTATTTTCTTTTTTTCTTTATTTATTTTAATTATTTTGAGAGAGAGAGAGAGAAAGAGAAAGAGAGAATTGGCACACCAGGGCCTCAGCCACTGCAATCAAACTCCAGATGCTTGTACCACCTAGTGGGCATGTGTGACCTTGCTCTTGATTCAACTTTGTGCATCTGGCTAACATGGGATATGGAGAGTAGAACATGGGTCTTTAGGCTTCGCAGGCAAGCACCTTAACTGCTAAGCTGTCTCTCCAGCCAGGGAAATTATTTTCAATTCACAATCATCCACGTAATCAAGCTTCCAATCATGTAAGAGAATGAAATAAAGACATTGTCCCGTGGGCAGCATGTATCAGCATCAGCTCTGTTCTGACTGCTACAGGGAAAGGTTACCTGAAGATCGCTGTACAAGATGCTGAGCTCTGAGACGGAAAAGAGAACCTGAGAGAATATGGGAATGCTAGGCAGAGAGAGCACCCACCTCCTCCAGGGCTAAGGTGGAATGTCATGACGGAGGCAGGAGCACCCAGAGGGGCCTCCTACAAAGACTGAGTCAAACCTCCTTTTCCAGTGTGGTGGGGCCCACGGGCCACAACAGGCCCCCAGGATACCATCCACTGGAGTGTGGTGACCTGGAGTCCTCTCTGGAGACTGGAACTGGCTGCTGGGTACCCTGGTCTGACTGGAGGGGAAGGACCACTAGGAGAGAACCTGTTCCCTGCCTCACCTTGTGGTGTCTTCAGGGCCCTCTCCTGCACCAGCTGGGGAAATGTCGACAGGGCCCAGCTGCATTATCACACAGGACAACAGAGCTGACAGGCGCAAGAGGCTCAGAAGACTCACCTCCTATATACCTGTCCTTAAGGAGGCCACTGGAAAGTGAGCTCCCGAAAGCTGGGAAAGAAGAATATATAAGACCCAAGAAACAAGGGCTCGGAGCCAGATCATAGGAACAAGATGAAGTGAATCCCAAGATGATGATAATGGAAGATCCAAGGTGAGCGCCTCTGGTTAGAGCACAAATACAGAGCTGTCCAGGAAAGTGCCTTGGAGGAGATGTAGAGAGGGTGATGGGAAGGAGGGAGGGAGACACCACCCTGTGAGGATGAAGCAGAAGTTGGTAATTCTTCCTCCCTCCTTCCTTCCTTCCTTCCTTCCTTCCTTCCTTCCTTCCTTCCTTCCTTCCTCCCTCCCTCCCTCCCTCCCTCCCTCCCTCCCTCCCTTCGGTGTTTGTGTATACGTGTATGTTTGTTCACGGGTGTGAGCGTGGACTCACATGTGGAGTCAGAGGACAGCCTCATGTGTCTGTCTCCGGTTTCCACCTTCTTTGAGTCAGGGTCTCTCATTGTTCACTCCTTGCAATGATCTGCATTTAAAATCTTGTCAAAAAGTCACTTTTGCTGGGCGTGGTGGCGCACGCCTTTAATCCCAGCACTTGGGAGGCAGAGGTAGGAGGATCGCCATGAGTCCAAGGCCACCCTGAGACTACATAGTAAATTCCAGGTCAGCCTGGGTCAGAGTGAGACCCTACCTCGAAAAACCAAAAAAAGAAAAAGAAAAGAAAAAAGTCACTTTTATGCAATGTCCACGCATAATCAATAGTGACAGTGATCCTTACATACTTGGCACTGCCGAGAGAGACGAGGGTCCTGAGGAAAGCAGATACAGTGCTTCTCTCTCCATGTCAGAGCTTCTCAGCTTACTCATATGTGCAGTGAGCCTCCTCGGGAGTCTAGAGAAACTGAAGTCTGTATTATCAAAATGTTTTCAAATGTGGGTTTTTTAAAAAAGCATAGGATGGCAAAGAAATCAAATTACATTAAAATGCGATTACAGAAGTATGTTTAGAAGTGTGACCCAGTAGCATTCCTCATTATGAAGTGTGATGGCAAATATGTCACCGACCATGCAGTGGAAGTAGTGGGAAGTATAAACAAATCCCCAAGACGTCCACGTGGGCTGCTTTCTCGATACTATGACAGACACCTGGCAAGGAGCAGCTTAAGGGAGTTCGAGGCCACCCTGAGACTACATACTGAATTCCAGGTCAGCCTGAGCTAGCGAGACCCTACCTTGAAACCCCCCTCCCCCCCAAAAAAAGAAGTCACAGAAAGCATCTGGTGCACAATAGGTCTTCAGCACACTGTAGGTCTTCAGCACACTGCACTCCCATTAGCAGGCAGGGAGCTGCTGGACGGCCACCCTCCAGAGTAACCACGTGGGATGGGCTGGTTGGGAAGGGTCTTTCTTGGCTGAGAGTTCAGGGAATGCCCACTGCACGTCCTTTTCCTTGCTCTCTCCTGGCTTCTCAACCTCCTTTACTTCTTTCCTCCCCCTCTTTTGTTCTCAGCTTCCATTGCCTCCCTTTCATTCTCCTTGACTGCACTGTCTTGCTAAACCTTCCCCACTGCCAGCCCCTTTGTCACTCCAGCATTTCTGTAATGGAGGTGACTGGTGACTGATAAGTCCTCCCTCAGGTGTCAGGGAGAGGCAGTGCTGGCATAAGTGGAGAAAACGAGCAGGTGTGGGGACACGGGTCCCCACATTTGTTTGGTTGGTTTTAAGTGGCTGCTTTTGCTGATCCTGTCACTATAAAGAGCAATGATACTTGGGAATAAAGGCCTATGGATAAGTAATGCTCATGGAAGCAGACTCAGAGCTGTGGGGTAGGAAGCTCACGCTACAAAGAGTCTGTCATTTCAGCCCCGCGTGCAAAGCCCCCTTCTTCACTGAGCTTCAGCCTGTGGCTGGTGGTCGTGGTCAGAGGGGCCAGGACAACCCACTGCGCTCCGCCTCTCCACTGGCCTTTCCCCAGGTGACCATAGTGGAAAATGTGAACAGTGTTCATTTAGGAGCAGAAACTACCACGCGCGCTGTGTCCACTGTGAGAGCTGCATGCTTCTTGCCATGGTGATTCTTCAAGGAGTCGGTGTGGCTCCGCCGACCCCTGTAACCAGGCTGCCTGGGGATCCAACTCAAGGCCTGAGCCAGGCCCAACCGTAGGGAAATCTGAGAGGAGACTACAGCTCAGATGTGAATGCTGGTCATAGCATGAGAGGCAGCGTGTGGCCCTCCTGCCAAATCCAGAGTCTCCAAGAATCTCCACGGACAACTGTCAAACAAGCCAGGACTCTGTGCTTGGCAGGCATGCCCGCAGCCCAGGAGGACAGGCTCCTGAAGACTGGAAACCAACCAGGACCTTCCAACCGACTGAGCAATGGCTCTGGGGCCAACTGGGGTCTCCAACTTACTGTTTTAATGGCTAAGGTGACAGGCTAGGACGTTTTCCAGATTCTGCAAGAGTGCAGACACCGCCGCCCCTCCTGCCCCACCCCCTCCACCAGCACCAGGAGTCTGCTAGGGCAGAGCTGTACAAATGGGAAACACCCATCACATGCAGCAGGAATATTAACTCTACCAGGAAGCCGTTATATGCCATTACTTTAGAAAGGATTCCTTGTTAGTCCTGCCATTAAACAATTAAATTGTCAGAGATGAATCTGGGCATGTGTGCAGAGCTCGCCTGTGTGTGCGGGATGTGTAATTTCCCGTTCAGGTGATGTCTGCGGCACATTCTTTCTCCCCACCCCCGCCTTCCTCCCTCTCCGGTTTTCCTCCCTGATTTTGTGCTCTTGCCTTTACATTGTGGAAAATAAGTGGATCTTATCCCAACGGGGTAAGCAGGCTTTGTTTTGAACTTTGGTGTGCCAGCATGGTTTATGCTGCTCATAAGACAGGAGCACAGAGATGACTGTGTCCCACTGCCCACGTGTCCCACATGGCTCCTTAGCTCTCCTTTTCTGATGCTGCTTAGGGACATGGTTCAGCTCATGTGGGTCATGTCAAGAACTGGGTCCAGGCTAATGCTACAGAGGGGACGATGGCGGCAGATGCCATGAGTGCCTTCGTTTCTCACCCCTCATCAGGGCCTTGTACCTAATTGAACTAATTTACTTACCTTGCCTTTCTACTTGAACACGTCTGACTGTGGAAATCAACCATGCTTGTGAAAAGTGGAGGCATTTATTTCACTTAAACCTGCTAGTCAATCATTGTAGTAAAGAGCACGCTACTTAAATTTAGTAATATTTAATACTCATAATTAAGACCACTAGGTCCAAATATACGCGCACATGTAATGCCCCACTGTGCTGACGCTAAGCCTCATGAGATGGCTCATCGACTTGTTATTACAATGTTCATGTAGGGCGTGTTCAGAAGACAGGAGGAGCTCCAGTGTCTCCAAAGGCTGTCCCTTTTTGTAACTCACTCTTCTTGCCTTAGGTTGTTTTTTTTGTTTTTTTGTTTTTTGTTTTTTTAAGTAGAATGGCAAATGTCTGGCTTTATACACCTAGACATAAGGCTGATGCCTTCTGACTCTAGACCTCCATGCACCCGTGTGGCTCCTCTTTCACCAAAATCTGTCTTCAATTTCCTCTTTCTCCAGTAATCCATATTTTAGTGCTGTGGGCAGTGCAGGCCTATCTACTTGGGTTTTAGTTTGTTATGTAAAAGTTTAAACCCAGACTAGCTCTGGGGAGGCAAACACAGACGGCACCACCTCCACAGGCGATCCTTTTCCACTGAGCTCCCTTCACCAGCACAGACATCTTCCCAAATACAAGGGGCTTTGAGCTCGGGGTTGGCTTTGACCCATCAGTGCCCTGGTCTGAGGAGGGCTGTCTCCTCACCTTCATGCGGGGGTTTCCTCCTGCTTTGGGTCCAGGTACCACCCACAGGCCCTTAAGACCTCTTTCCCCAGGAGTCCTGATGAATGCTCCTGTTTGCAGAGTCCTGGTTGCTGCACTCCTTCAGCCACTATTACATTAACAGCACTGAGAGAATTTCTATATTTTAAATTGAAAACGTCAAGTATGTTAAAAGAACAGCTCTCTACAACTAATTAGTATGTTTACTGTAAACCCGTTCCTACCTAACCATTAATGTAGGTCTCCCAAAACAATACCCTGAGCAAGGGGCCATATATGTCACAGGATTTCCATTCAGAAGTAACGGCTCGTTGACTTACACTGCATCTGAAATCATGCCATTAATTATTAGTGGCTTTGATTAAAGTTTCCGTAGTGTTATGACACTCCTATTAAAACACAAATATCCCTGAGGGAGATAACACTCAAAGCTCATTATCAATGATTTGCATCTTTTCAGGGATTATTTTAGGATTATCTGATGAAATAAATAACTTTCCACTTGTGGTGGAACATAAGTAAAGATGGCTCAGAACCAGCTCAGCGTGTAATTACCTCTGCTGTGCCGACAGGGCATCAGGAGAGACGCCTGCTACCAAAACTATGAATGCACCCCAAACTTCTAAGCCAAAGAGTCTTGTATACTATTAAGTACAGATGCAGCTGAAAGAGTCCACAGAGTAAGCCCACGATGTAGTTTTTCAACTCTGAATCAATGTATCTGCCAGTTTACGGAAGGATCTGATATCACACTTCCATGTTTACTTGTCTGAAACTGCCTTCCACGGATTAAGCCCTCAGCTTTCAGCCTCAATAAGTGAAATAACCACATGCTTTTGCTTTTTGAGGAGGGTCTCACTCTAGCCCAGGATAACCTGTCACTCAGTAGTCCACACCGGCCTCCAACTCATAGTGACCCTCCGACCTCAGCACCCCAAATACTAGGACTAAAGTCGGGAGCCGCCATACTAGGCTCTAACCTCTGATTTTTATACTTTGTTCCTATATTCTGCCTCAGACAAGAATATTTGTCTGTTGTGCATCTCCATCTGCTTTCTCCGTGAACACCTCATATCCACACACTCTGAGCCAACATACCATATTCTCTTCTCATCCACTGTGGGTTCACTTAGCACATGGTGACCTGACCAGTAGCCTCCGTCACCTTCCACACTTCTTAGCCCCACAAATCAGTGATGACAGCCTGAGCATGCCAGCCCTGGGTCACCTCACGCCCATCTCCCCTTTGCAACACACAGACCCTCACTTCCATGCTGGGCTGCTGAGACGAGCCTGCGTGCTCCGGCCCTGTCTCTTCATCCTGAGGTCTGGCTCTCATCATGCCCTTCCCCGGACAAAACCCTCTCATGATTCCTTGCTCACTGTAGCAGACAGCTTCAGGTTCGCTGAGATGAACTTCCAGACCGGGCACAGTTATGGAGGAAGGGATATTATTTATTGAAGCTTACAGATCCAGGGGAAGTTCCATAATGGCAAGAGAAGCGGCCTGCTCTCCACAGGGCCAAGCAGAGAGAGAGAGAAACCAACCAGCCACCACAGCACACAGAGCAAAACTACAGCCAAAAGGTCACACAGCACACTTCAGGAACTCCTGCTAGGCACATCTGCATATCTTTATAATGGAATCTCAAACCCACACCTTAAGACCAGCCCCCAGTGACATTGCCTCTAGCAAGGTGATTGAAGATGCAAACTATAACTACTAAAACACTGAATATATTGGGGGACATATATTCAAACTACCACACTCACTGAACTAAAACCCAGCTCCCTTTGCCTTCCCATGTACCTTATGATCTGGCTTCATCTACTGTCTGCTTTCACATACCCTCCAGCAGAACCGGAACACTTGCTTGTCCCTCCACTGACTATCCACGCATGTGCTACACCTGAAGCACTAAACAGGTCACCATCCTAAGTTTGTCTTTGCTGCTCACCATCCTGGCAGCTCCGTGAGTAGATACACAGTGTCCTGCTCATTTCTTCTTCTCCCTCTTAACCTGGATCGATTCTTGCAGCACAGTGCACATAATTATCGAACCGTTTCTAGGTGAGTTTGAAGGATGGTGGGAAAGAAAGTGGAGGAGTTTCTGGCTTCTGCAAGGTAGCTATGTCAAGAAGTGACAGCATCAGGTTCTGGAGGGGAGCTTTCCACACTCTGTGTGGTATGTTAGCTTCAGACAAGCCTCTGAGCATGCAGGAAATCTGTGCTGGAGGAGGAAGCTCTGATCCAGAGCACCAGCATGTACAGGGTGGGGTCCTGGGCAGGAGAGTCTGGGCAGGCATGGCGGCATGACACTTCTGAGAGCCAAGGATTGTGGAAAAATCTTCAGGTTCTGGGATACTGCAAACAGATGAGAGAGCACAAGGGAAAAGAATTCTAGAAGAGGCAAAAGAGTTGGTGACTTTAAAATCCAACTGTGTGCACACCTTTAATCCCAGCACTCAGGAAGCAGAGGTAGGAGAATCACTGTGAGTTCGGGACCACCTTGAGACTACATAGTGAATCCCAGGTCAGCCTGGACTAGAGTGAAACCCTACCTCAAAAAGCCGGGTAAAAAAAAAAAACAAGCCACGGCCGGGCGTGGTGGCACACGCCTTTAATCCCAGCACTCGGGAGGCAGAGGTAGGAGGATCGCTGAGAGTTTGAGGCCATCCTGAGACTACATAGTTAATTCCAGGTCAGCCTTGACCAGAGTGAGACCCTACCTCAAAAACAAAAAAAAAAAAAAAAAAAAAAAAAAAAAAAAAAAAAATCCAACTGCCAGTTTCATGTCCTATGTTAACCAGTCCAGCCTTGCTTGTGTTTCTGAACATGTAAAAAATGACTTTTCAGTCAACTGCTCAACCAGGACATTTATTAAGTACTTTTGGTGTGTTAGCTGGTGAAGATATGGGGGTAAGAAAAAGACAAGAACATCTACTATATGTATCAAACGGAGAGATAGAATATAAACAAAATGCAGAGCTTAGTGATCCATCTTCTTGGTTAACATAAAGCAGAACAGGGCTGGAAAGATGGCTTCATGGTTAAGGGCTCTTCCTTGTAAAGCCTAATAACCTAGGTTCGATTCCCCAGAACCCACATAAAGCCAGATGCACAAAGTGGCGCATGCATCTGGAGTTCGATTACAGTGACTGGAGGCCCTGGCACACCCATACTGACTCTCTCTTTCTTTCTGTGTCTGCTCTTATTCTCTTTCTCTGGCTAATAAATTAAAATAAACAAACAAACAAACAAACAAAACAGAATTGAAATGTTAGAACTGTAAGCCGAGCCAGAGCTTGTTAAAAGGTGGTATTTGAGCAAAGACGTGGGAGAGTGAGCGTCCATGTGTGCAGCTGGCCATCCAGGCACAGAGAGCAACCAATGCATATATCCTGGGGTCAGCTAGGCCTGGCATGCTGGAGGAACAAAAACAGAGTGGCTGCAGCAGCTGAGGGCAGAATGTCAGAGAGACAAGGAGCCATCCTTTGTGGCCCATTGCAAAGCTCTGGCTTTTACTTTGAATGAAGTGGAAAGCCTTAGAAAGTGTCTGAGCAAAAGCTGAGCTGGTGGCTCAGCTAAGAGCTGACTATAGACAGGCCATGGCGTGAAGCAGGCAGTACAGTTAGGAGGCTTAGGCAATGTCCTGAGCAAGGGGTGGTGATGGGTTGGACCAAGGATGATGGTAGTGGCAATGCTGAGTCATAACCAGAGAAATAAAGGTAGCTGCTGAAGGAATATCCAATATAGTGCAAGGAAGAGCAGAGATAATACAAAGCCTGTTGCCTGAGCAACTAGAAACCCAGTGATGGTGAGCTTCGTTAAGGGAGAATGTCAACTAGAAACCAGTGATGGTGAGCTTCGTTAAGGGAGAATGTCAACTAGAAACCAGTGATGGTGAGCTTCGTTAATGGAGAATGTCAACTAGAAACCAGTGATGGTGAGCTTCGTTAATGGAGAATGTCAACTAGAAACCAGTGATGGTGAGCTCCGTTAATGGAGAATGTCAACTAGAAACCAGTGATGGTGAGCTTCGTTAATGGAGAATGTCAACTAGAAACCCAGTGATGGTGAGCTTCGTTAAGGGAGAATGTCAGCTAGAAACCAGTGATGGTGAGCTTCGTTAATGGAGAATGTCAACTAGAAACCAGTGATGATGAGCTTCGTTAATGGAGAATGTCAACTAGAAACCAGTGATGATGAGCTTCGTTAATGGAGAATGTCAACTAGAAACCAGTGATGGTGAGCTTCGTTAATGGAGAATGTCAACTAGAAACCAGTGATGGTGAGCTTCGTTAATGGAGAATGTCAACTAGAAAATCAGTGATGGTGAGCTAGGAAATGTCAACTCCAGTGATGGTGAGCTCCGTTAATGGAGAATGTCAACTAGAAACCAGTGATGGTGAGCTTCGTTAATGGAGAATGTCAACTAGAAACCAGTGATGGTGAGCTTCGTCAATGGAGAATGTCAACTAGAAACCAGTGATGGTGAGTGTCAATGGAGAATGTCAACTAGAAACCAGTGATGATGAGCTCCGTTAATGGAGAATGTCAACTAGAAACCAGTGATGGTGAGCTCCGTTAATGGAGAATGTCAACTAGAAACCAGTGATGGTGAGCTCCGTTAATGGAGAATGTCAACTAGAAACCAGTGATGGTGAGCTCCGTTAATGGAGAATGTCAACTAGAAACCAGTGATGGTGAGCTCCGTTAATGGAGAATGTCAACTAGAAACCAGTGATGGTGAGCTCCGTTAGGAGAATGTCAACTAGAAACCAGTGATGGTGAGCTCCGTTAATGGAGAATGTCAACTAGAAACCCAGTGATGGTGAGCTTCGTTAATGGAGAATGTCAACTAGAAACCAGTGATGGTGAGCTTCGTTCATGAATGTCAACTAGAAACCAGTGATGGTGAGCTCCGTTAATGGAGAATGTCAACTAGAAACCAGTGATGGTGAGCTCCGTTAATGGAGAATGTCAACTAGAAACCAGTGATGGTGAGCTCCGTTAATGGAGAATGTCAACTAGAAACCAGTGATGGTGAGCTCCGTTAGAGAATGTCAACCCAGTGATGGTGAGCATCGTTAATGGAGAATGTCAGCTAGAAACCAGTGATGGTGAGCATCGTTAATGGAGAATGTCAACTAGAAAATCAGTGATGGTGAGATCCGTTAAGGGAGAATGTCAGCTAGAAACCAATGATGGTGAGCTCCGTTAATGGAGAATGTCAACTAGAAACCAGTGATGGTGAGCTTCGAGAATGTCAGCTAGAAACCAGTGATGGTGATGGAGAATGTCAACTAGAAACCAGTGATGGTGAGCTTCGTTAATGGAGAATGTCAACTAGAAACCAGTGATGGTGAGCTTCGTTAATGGAGAATGTCAACTAGAAACCAGTGATGGTGAGCTCCGTTAATGGAGAATGTCAACTAGAAACCAGTGATGGTGAGCTTCGTTAAGGGAGAATGTCAGCTAGAAACCAGTGATGGTGAGCTTCGTTAATGGAGAATGTCAACTAGAAACCCAGTGATGGTGAGCATCGTTAATGGAGAATGTCAGCTAGAAACCAGTGATGGTGAGCATCGTTAATGGAGAATGTCAACTAGAAAATCAGTGATGGTGAGATCCGTTAAGGGAGAATGTCAGCTAGAAACCAATGATGGTGAGCTCCGTTAATGGAGAATGTCAGCTAGAAACCCAGTGATGGTGAGCTTCGTTAATGGAGAATGTCAACTAGAAACCAGTGATGGTGAGCTTCGTTAATGGAGAATGTCAACTAGAAACCAGTGATAGCATGGAGAGAATGTCAACTAGAAAACCAGTGATGGTGAGATCCGTTAATGGAGAATGTCAACTAGAAACCAGTGATGGTGAGCTTCGTTAATGGAGAATGTCAACTAGAAACCAGTGATGGTGAGCTTCGTTAATGGAGAATGTCAACTAGAAACCAGTGATGGTGAGCTCCGTTAATGGAGAATGTCAACTAGAAACCAGTGATGGTGAGCTCCGTTAATGGAGAATGTCAACTAGAAACCAGTGATGGTGAGCTCCGTTAATGGAGAATGTCAACTTGAAACCAGTGATGGTGAGCTCCGTTAAGGGAGAATGTCAACTAGAAACCAGTGATGGTGAGATCCGTTAATGGAGAATGTCAACTAGAAACCCAGTGATGGTGAGCTCCGTTAATGGAGAATGTCAACTAGAAACCAGTGATGGTGAGCTTCGTTAAGGGAGAATGTCAACTTGAAACCAGTGATGATGAGCTTCGTTAAGGGAGAATGTCAACTTGAAACCAGTGATGGTGAGCTCCGTTAAGGGAGAATGTCAACTAGAAACCAGTGATGGTGAGATCCGTTAATGGAGAATGTCAACTAGAAACCAGTGATGGTGAGCTTCGTTAATGGAGAATGTCAACTAGAAACCAGTGATGGTGAGCTTCGTTAAGGGAGAATGTCAACTAGAAACCAGTGATGGTGAGATCCGTTAAGGGAGAATGTCAGCTAGAAACCAGTGATGGTGAGCTCCGTTAATGGAGAATGTCAACTAGAAACCAGTGATGGTGAGCTCCGTTAATGGAGAATGTCAACTAGAAACCAGTGATGGTGAGCTCCGTTAAGGAGAATGTCAACTAGAAACCAGTTATGGTGAGCTCCGTTAATGGAGAATGTCAACTAGAAACCAGTGATGGTGAGCTCCGTTAATGGAGAATGTCAACTAGAAACCAGTGATGGTGAGCTCCGTTAATGGAGAATGTCAACTAGAAACCAGTGATGGTGAGCTCCGTTAATGGAGAATGTCAACTAGAAACCAGTGATGGTGAGCTTCGTTAATGGAGAATGTCAACTAGAAACCAGTGATGGTGAGCTTCGTTAATGGAGAATGTCAACTAGAAACCAGTGATGGTGAGCTCCGTTAATGGAGAATGTCAACTAGAAACCAGTGATGGTGAGCTCCGTTAATGGAGAATGTCAACTAGAAACCAGTGATGGTGAGCTGGGGAGAATGTCAACTTGAAACCAGTGATGGTGAGCTCCGTTAAGGGAGAATGTCAACTAGAAACCAGTGATGGTGAGCTCCGTTAAGGGAGAATGTCAACTTGAAACCAGTGATGGTGAGCTCCGTTAATGGAGAATGTCAACTAGAAACCAGTGATGGTGAGCTCCATTAATGGGAGAATGTCAACTAGAAACCAGTGATGGTGAGCTCCGTTAATGGAGAATGTCAACTAGAAACCAGTGATGGTGAGCTCCGTTAATGGAGAATGTCAACTAGAAACCAGTGATGGTGAGATCCGTTAATGGAGAATGTCAACTAGAAACCAGTGATGGTGATGAATGTCAACTAGAAACCAGTGATGGTGAAACAACTAGTGATGGTGAGATCCGTTAAGGAGAATGTCAGCTAGAAACCAGTGATGGTGAGCTCCGTTAATGGAGAATGTCAACTAGAAACCAGTGATGGTGAGCTCCGTTAATGGAGAATGTCAACTAGAAACCAGTGATGGTGAGCTTCGTTAATGGAGAATGTCAACTAGAAACCAGTGATGGTGAGCTTCGTTAATGGAGAATGTCAACTAGAAACCAGTGATGGTGAGCATCGTTAATGGAGAATGTCAACTAGAAACCCAGTGATGGTGAGCTCCGTTAAGGGAGAATGTCAGCTAGAAACCAGTGATGGTGAGCTCCGTTAATGGAGAATGTCAACTAGAAACCAGTGATGGTGAGCTTCGTTAAGGGAGAATGTCAACTTGAAACCAGTGATGGTGAGCTCCGTTAAGGGAGAATGTCAACTAGAAACCAGTGATGGTGAGATCCGTTAATGGAGAATGTCAACTAGAAACCCAGTGATGGTGAGCTCCGTTAATGGAGAATGTCAACTAGAAACCAGTGATGGTGAGCTTCATTAAGGGAGAATGTCAACTTGAAACCAGTGATGGTGAGCTTCGTTAAGGGAGAATGTCAACTTGAAACCAGTGATGGTGAGCTCCGTTAAGGGAGAATGTCAACTAGAAACCAGTGATGGTGAGATCCGTTAATGGAGAATGTCAACTAGAAACCAGTGATGGTGAGCTCCGTTAAGGAGAATGTCAACTAGAAACCAGTGATGGTGAGCTCCGTTAATGGAGAATGTCAACTAGAAACCAGTGATGGTGAGCTCCGTTAATGTAGAATGTCAACTAGAAACCAGTGATGGTGAGCTTCGTTAAGGGAGAATGTCAACTAGAAACCAGTGATGGTGAGATCCGTTAAGGGAGAATGTCAGCTAGAAACCAGTGATGGTGAGCTCCGTTAATGGAGAATGTCAGCTAGAAACCAGTGATGGTGAGCTCCGTTAATGGAGAATGTCAACTAGAAACCAGTGATGGTGAGCTCCGTTAATGGAGAATGTCAACTAGAAACCAGTGATGGTGAGCTTCGTTAATGGAGAATGTCAACTAGAAACCAGTGATGGTGAGCTTCGTTAATGGAGAATGTCAACTAGAAACCAGTGATGGTGAGCTTCGTTAAGGGAGAATGTCAACTAGAAACCAGTGATGGTGAGATCCGTTAAGGGAGAATGTCAGCTAGAAACCAGTGATGGTGAGCTTCGTTAATGGAGAATGTCAACTAGAAACCAGTGATGGTGAGCATCGTTAATGGAGAATGTCAACTAGAAACCCAGTGATGGTGAGCTCCGTTAAGGGAGAATGTCAGCTAGAAACCAGTTATGGTGAGCTCCGTTAATGGAGAATGTCAACTAGAAACCAGTGATGGTGAGCTTCGTTAAGGGAGAATGTCAACTTGAAACCAGTGATGGTGAGCTCCGTTAAGGGAGAATGTCAACTAGAAACCAGTGATGGTGAGATCCGTTAATGGAGAATGTCAACTAGAAACCAGTGATGGTGAGCTCCGTTAATGGAGAATGTCAACTAGAAACCAGTGATGGTGAGCTTCGTTAAGGGAGAATGTCAACTTGAAACCAGTGATGATGAGCTTCATTAAGGGAGAATGTCAACTTGAAACCAGTGATGGTGAGCTTCGGAATGTCAACTTGAAACCAGTGATGGTGAGCTCCGTTAAGGGAGAATGTCAACTAGAAACCAGTGATGGTGAGATCCGTTAATGGAGAATGTCAACTAGAAACCAGTGATGGTGAGCTTCGTTAATGGAGAATGTCAACTAGAAACCAGTGATGGTGAGCTTCGTTAATGGAGAATGTCAACTAGAAACCAGTGATGGTGAGATCCGTTAAGGGAGAATGTCAGCTAGAAACCAGTGATGGTGAGCTCCGTTAATGGAGAATGTCAACTAGAAACCAGTGATGGTGAGCTCCGTTAATGGAGAATGTCAACTAGAAACCAGTGATGGTGAGCTTCGTTAATGGAGAATATCAACTAGAAACCCAGTGATGGTGAGCTTCGTTAATGGAGAATGTCAACTAGAAACCAGTGATGGTGAGCTTCGTTAATGGAGAATGTCAACTAGAAACCAGTGATGGTGAGCTTCGTTAATGGAGAATGTCAACTAGAAACCAGTGATGGTGAGCTCAACTAGAAACCAGTGATGGTGAGATCCGTTAAGGGAGAATGTCAGCTAGAAACCAGTGATGGTGAGCTTCGTTAATGGAGAATGTCAACTAGAAACCAGTGATGGTGAGCTCCGTTAATGGAGAATGTCAACTAGAAACCAGTGATGGTGAGCTCCGTTAAGGGAGAATGTCAACTAGAAACCAGTGATGGTGAGATCCGTTAATGGAGAATGTCAACTAGAAACCCAGTGATGGTGAGCTCCGTTAATGGAGAATGTCAACTAGAAACCAGTGATGGTGAGCTCCGTTAATGGAGAATGTCAACTAGAAACCAGTGATGGTGAGCTCCATTAATGGAGAATGTCAACTAGAAACCCAGTGATGGTGAGCTTCGTTAATGGAGAATGTCAACTAGAAACCAGTGATGGTGAGCTCCGTTAATGGAGAATGTCAACTAGAAACCAGTGATGGTGAGCTTCGTTAATGGAGAATGTCAACTAGAAACCCAGTGATGGTGAGCTTCGTTAATGGAGAATGTCAACTAGAAACCAGTGATGGTGAGCTTCGTTAATGGAGAATGTCAACTAGAAACCAGTGATGGTGAGCTCCGTTAATGGAGAATGTCAACTAGAAACCAGTGATGGTGAGCTTCGTTAATGGAGAATGTCAACTAGAAACCCAGTGATGGTGAGCTTCGTTAATGGAGAATGTCAACTAGAAACCAGTGATGGTGAGCTTCGTCAATGGAGAATGTCAACTAGAAACCCAGTGATGGTGAGCTCCGTTAAGGGAGAATGTCAGCTAGAAACCAATGATGGTGAGCTTCGTTAATGGAGAATGTCAACTAGAAACCAGTGATGGTGAGCTTCGTTAAGGGAGAATGTCAACTAGAAACCAGTGATGGTGAGCTTCGTTAATGGAGAATGTCAACTAGAAACCAGTGATGGTGAGCTCCGTTAATGGAGAATGTCAGCTAGAAACCCAGTGATGGTGAGCTTCGTTAAGGGAGAATGTCAACTAGAAACCAGTGATGGTGAGCTCCGTTAATGGAGAATGTCAAGGTCACACCAACTGGGGCAGCAGAGACAATCAGGTTGCTTTGTCGATCTAGAAAGTTTTTGATGCCGACTAGACTAGACCTACATGGATTCTGAAGGTCAGGAGAGTCTGGACTGGGGATCTACATTTGAGGGTCATCTGAATATAGACAGTGTCTGAAACAGAGAGACTGGATGAAGGACACAGGAGCGGCTATAGAGACGAGACAAGGCCCGGAGACTGAGCAAATGGAAAAGAGACGACACTGCCAGTGACATGAAGCAAAGCAGGGGTACATCTTGCCAGCCAGAGGTCGTCCAGGCCTTGTGAGACAAAAACGAAGAGATGGTCTATGCCTTTGCAGCGCTCAGGTGATGGCGATGGTGAAGGCGACAGCGACGGTGACGGTGACGGTGACGGCAACAGCAACAGTGCCAGTTGGAGAGATGGGTAAGAAAGCCTGACTGCAGGTGTGAGGATGGGAGCAGAACTGGTGATATATATAGAGAGAGTGCTGATGCACCTTTTATGTTATGACACAGTTGCATGCAGTTTTCAGCCAGTAATTCAAATTCTGGGGTGTGAATATGTCTGTAGTACATGTGTGTATATGGGTGTGCCTGTGTGAAGGTCAGAGAACAATTTTGGGGTGTTGGCCTTCTCCTCCCACCTCGATACAGGGTCTTTCTTGCTGTCTGCCCCTGGAGGGTGCGGGCATGCTGGGTTACAGATGCAGCTCTTACTTGCATCTGGCTTTAGGTGGGTTCTCAGATCCAATCTTGGGGTTGCAGGCTTGCCAGCTGCAAGCACCGTTAATCACTGAGCTATCTACCCTGCCCAGCAATTCAGATTCTTAAAAACATTAACACAAATGGCCTTGAGTCTTTAGCATTCTAAGTCAGATTTTACTTGCAGAATCTTCCTTTTAAATGAGAAAAGGTTTTGTGAAGTGGGTTTCGGCAGTTTTAAGTCTGGCACTCTGAAACTGAAGAAAAATAGTCACTGCTTTCAGTGAATTTGCAGCTCAAAGTATTTTTAAGCTTTAAAATTAAATGTTTTTCTTGCAAGTTCACACACACATATGCACACATATCCCAAATGATGACATCACAGAACTCAGTTAACATTGTCATCTATAATAGCCTTCACTCATCCCAAATATTTCATGTTTGGTTGACAGTTCTTATGCCATGGACAACTCATGGCCTTGAGGTTTTTACCGATGCTTCTCATTCCATACACGTGTTTGGCTGCCTTCTCTACTTGCAAGCACTGGCTCATGCAGTCTACAATTGGACCTTGACTCTCAGAACACAATTCAATGGGAGATAAAAGCAGGGCAGGGGCCGGGCATGGTGGCGCACACCTTTAATCCCAGCATTCAGGAGGCAGAGGTAGGAGGATCGCCATGAGGTCAAGGCCACCCTGAGACTACAGAGTGAATTCCAGGTCAGCCTGGACTGTAGTAGGACCCTACCTCCAAAAACAAAAGCGAAACAAAAACAGCAGGGCAGGGAAAGCTGAACATCAAGCATAACCTAACATTGGTACAGGATGGGATCGGGTCAAGCTCTCGCTCAGAAGCACAAGCGTCTCAGGATGAGGTGCAGCAACTTGACTAACTCTCGGGATATGAGTTTGCTGCACCATGGAAGAGAGTCTGCCCCATCCCTGGGCACCAATTTCCCAGAAGGCTACTTTTTTCAGCGACTGAGCTCCAGCGATGAGCAGTCCACACTGATTGTGAGTCTCGGACTTTCTCGCAATTTTACACTTAATTTGATCCTTTTGGCTCTATGTATTTTGACACAGACAAGTGTATGGGGATTTCCCCATAGTCTTTAAATACTCTCTAACATATATAGGGGGATGGAAACAGTACTAGGCCTTGCTCCGCTCCGAGCCCACAGTTAGTCCTTTATTGCGAGTCAATCACCAGGCCTAGATTCGGACAGATTTTCAATGTTTGTACTATGTCAACTGCCCTTACGCCTTTCCTCACCTCCTCCCTCCAACTCTAGTGGACAAGCAGCTCTCACTAAATAAAAAAAGGCGTCTTTACAATGACTGTCTATGTGGAGCAAGAGTCAGTGCAATTTAATATGGTTTAGGGTAAAGCGCTATGGATGTCTTCTTCCCAGTTTCAGGCATGCCACCCAGGAGTGTCTTTTGGGAAAACTGAAATGATGCTCTTGGTTGTCTGTTTTCAGCGTAATCCCCTTCTCCTCATTTTCTAGCACTAAAACCTCCGAGTGCCTTTAATGCACAGAGTTCAACAGAAATACCTTCAAAACAGATTAGTTCTAATGATGCTTAAAACGTGTTTGTGTTTTATTGAATAAAGCACATTTGCTCTAAAAAAATGAAGGAAATTCACTTAAGAATATGTCAGTCACCCAAATTTTAAGTGTACAAATAAAATGGAAACCATTTATTACACAACTTTAATTACAATTCTAAGAAATCAGCATGCAAATTAGATCGAGTTCAATTCCATCACCATCCTGTCTGTGTGCCTCCAGGATTCCGAGGGACCAGGCGGCCTGGGGCTGGCTTCTCAGCCCAGGCTGTTTCAAAGAAGTGTTATATTTAGCACATCTGGCATAGAGGCAGTAAACAAACACCATAGTCTTTGTAACACTTGGCGCAGGTGTCACCCCTCCCCCTGTTTGATCAGGTGTCTCCCTTCCAAGCCTCTGGTTCGTCACACCTGAAGTGACCCATGTCCAGGATGGTGGGCCCTTAGAAGTTTAATGTTAAAGAAAAAAAAAAGCTCCAGTCGAGTCCGCCACACCATGATTCTGGAGCTTCCATCACATTCCCTCCACCAAGAACAAGCTCGCCTATTACTTTTCCATTTCCCGGAGATCTCCCCCCACCCCTGGGGATGCTGTGCCCGGGACCCGCGGGTGCACGTGGCCGCCGGGCCAGGCTGCGCTGTCACACCCAGGCCGCTGGGGACGCGGGGGGCCTCGCGGGGCCCGGCGGGCGCTGACAGCTGGTTCTCATCTCCGTCCGCCGCGGCGGGGGAGAGAAAGTCTCCTGCGCAGGGTGGGAAAGGCGCAGATTTCCTTTCCTTTCCTTTCTTTTTTTTAATCACACGCACACACCAGAGAAGGTTGCAGGGAAGGCTTGGGGGCCTGGGGGCGGGGCGGGGCGGGCCCCGAGCAGCCGGCGGGGCGGCGGGAGCGCAGGAGGCGGGCGGCGGGGAGCGCGCCTGTCATGTTCCCGCGCTCGCTCGCTCGCCCGGGGGCCCCGGCTCAGCCCGCGCTCGGAAATCCGCGGGGAAATGGCAAGCGGGCTTGACGGCTGCCTCGCGCTCCTCGCCTCCCCGAGCCGCTCGATTCCGTGAGCGTCCGCGGCGGCGGGACCTGCGGGGACTCAGCCGCCGCGCCCCGGCTCAGCGGCAGCGGCAGGCCCGGCGGCGCGTGGGGAGGACGGCGGCGGCGCAGCGCGGTAAGGACACGCCGCCGGGGCGCGGGCGCGGGCGCGGGCGGTGACCGCGGGCGGCGGCGGGGCCGGGGCGCTGCGCGGAGGCTGCCCGGGCCCTTCCTTCCTTCCTTCTTCCCCGGGGCGCCAGCCGCCCCCGCGAGACCCCCGCGTGCCCGGCCCGGAGGAGGCTGACCCGGGGCCGGGCAGGTGGCGGGTGGGTGGGCGGGCGGCGGAGCGCGGAGCGCCCCAGAGCCGGGCTTCTCGGCGGGAGCCGCCACGTCCTCCTCGGCTCCGGGCTGCCTGCGGGGCCGCGCGGCGGGCGGCGGCGGCTCTGTCCTCGGCTCACCTCCGCGGCTCCCGCCCCCGCGTCCTCTCCGCCCGCAACTCTGCCGAGCGCCCGGCCGGCCGCGCAGGGAGCCGAGCGGAGCGAGGGCAGCGGCGGCCGCCCCGGCCCCGGCCCCAGCCCCGGCCGGGCGAGGAGCGCGGCCGCTGCGGGCTGGCTGGAGCGCGGGAGCCCGGCCAGCCGCCGTGAGTCATTGCCTTGGAATCCTACCTTTGGCGTGTATTTCCCTTACAAGGAAACTTGGTGGGCTTTTTTTTTTTTTTTAGAGCGAAAGAATGAATACTCATAGCTCTTATCCTTAAGGAGAAGCACCTTGGAAGACAACTTGCCTTTGTTCCCACCCGGGCTGCTTACTTTCCCCGCGCGCCTCGAGGCCGGCCAGAAGCTGCCCCAGCTCTGGGCCGAGGCGTGGGGACGCGACCCCTATCCCCGGGGTGTCTGCGGCGGAACGGGTGCGGTGGCCCTGCACCCCAGCCCTTCCCCATCGCCCCGAGCTTGGGCGCGGAGACACTACGGGGCTCCCAGGCGGGAATCCCTGACTGCCTAGGCCCACCAGCACCTGAGTGTCCAGCCCTAAGACCTCCAGGGACCACTGCTGGCCCGTGCACTTCCCAGGGCTTTGGGCACCGCAGGGACCTGCAGGAAAGCGGTATCTGTCCTTCCGTTTAGGAGCGTTGAAGGGTTTTTGTTCTCCCACCCAGCTCCTTCCCTCCACCACCAGGGCGAGCCCGACCAGCTGTTGAGGTCTTGTCTGGGACAATGTCTCCTCCTGGGTAGGGGCGACGCAGTTCACCTGGGCGCACTGGAGCTCGCTCCCTGCTGTCCAGGGTTGGACTCTGCCTGCCAGCTGCTGCGATGCCCTTTAGCCTTCCCCAGTCTGCAGTGAGGGGAACAGGGCGATGCTTTATTACAGTATTTTAGGACCAAGAGCCCGGTTACATTCCAGGTGCTCCGAAGCCGTACTGGCCACTGGTATTCATGTGGCAGTGGAGATGGCAATGGCTCCAAGGGAAGAGGCAGCTGGCTCATCGGGAATACCAAATCCTACAGAGGATGCCTGATGACTGACTTTACTGGGAACATTTGATGGGACCCCTTGACCTCTGCTTAAGCTTGAGGGGTCATTCCACTCTGCCCACTTGGATGACAGGACACTTGCAGAGGAGCCTGGGGGTAATGATTGGGGCTTTAAAATTTTTTAAACCCATGAATAGATGGGACACAAGTTAACACCCTCCTTTTCAACCCACTCATTTCTTGTCTTACATTTGCCATCATTTATGGCATTTGTGGCTAAATTTAATATTAACAGTATAAGTGTGTAGACCTGGCCTCTTGAATTCCATAACAGAACTGTCATGACTAACACACTCCATATAGGAGAAGTAGAGTCATGCTGAACATGGGCGCCCAGTGCTATGCAGCCACGCCTCCAGGGCGTTAAGCTTGCCTCCCCAATTGGTTAACATCCCAGTGTAAGTTCCCAGTAGACCAGGACCCATTGCATGGTCTCCTCTCAGATAACCCCAGCTCATTCATGCCTTATTCAGGCTCACATAAATCACTTGCAGAACCCAGCCTTTTCTTGTGAAGGATCTTGTGTGTAACAGTTTCCAATTTGGAAAAAACAAAACAAAAACAAAACTTACTGGAATTGGATGTTGTAAACACAAGAAACAGCCAAGCTAAAAACTTCCTATGTCACACTTCAAGTTCAAATGCATCATGATGGAATCTGTGTCGGAAACAATAGTAACAAATAAATCCACTGGAATTCCAACAACCGGAAGGATTGCTTCTCTAAAGTCATTAAACTATAACAACCCTCGGATAACATGAAGCAGCACCGGGCCATTAATGTCCTATTAAGCAAAGGTAATGGCTGCCAGGAGCTTGCCAAGGTTGTCTTTCTTCAGGGGTATGGGCTTGTCAGCCTGCTTTTGCTTACGTGTAAAAAAAAAGTTACAACAGGCATAGGCTTGAATCCTCTTCCCAGAATTCATCACAAAAGTGAGAATAAATTTCACAAATTTCAAGCTGGAAAATACAGTTGTCAATCAGAGGGCCAAGATCTGCTCCTGCCCACAGCTTGACAGGAGTGTCTCTTAGGCTCAGTTAAGACATTGGACCATTTCATGAAACTTCCAGGAAAGAAAGTGTCATGGACTTGACAACTGCTTGGACGTGGAGGCTGGGAGTCAGTGGGAACAATAGCTAAGTTTGTTAAATCAGTGGAGGCTGAATTTCTTGGTTGGTGATGCAGAGAAAAATGAACAACATCCCTCATCATTTCTTGATAGAGAACTACTTGAGTCTTGCCCTCCCCCCTTCTCTCTCAGTAAGGTTGTCTAGTGAGGCCTGACTGATGTCTTTCTGAAAACAGAAATGGAAGGTCAACTCAGCCAGATCCTAACTACCCACTGACCAGGCCACCTCCCTTGTCTCCAGTGGGCTGCGGGTGAAAGGCAGACCCAGCGATGCCTGTGAAAGTCTTCTGCCCAGAGCTGCTCTGGAAGCTACAGAACTTTGTCCCTTTAATAAACTGAGGTTCCCTTTCCTAGACATGTCCTCCCTCACCTGGAAGTGGCCCAAGCTAGAGGTGCCCTGTTGGGGGAATGATAGTCTCCCCCAAGACAGGGTCAGATTTGCCCTTCTCCCCCAAACACTACACGCTGTCTAATGTGGAAAGGAAAGAGAATATTCAGAAAGCAAGTCTGACGTCACTCTGTGGCCCCTGGGACTTTATGCTAACATCAGACTCTCCTCCCTGAAACTTACTCTTAACCCTACCTTTGAGAGAGGGTCAAAGGACCCCACAAAGGACCAAGTGAAAACACTGGACCCCAATTGAAGTGGCCCTGTAGCTTGAGTGTGTTGGGGGCTTAGCAGGAGCTCCCCGGGCTGGCTCCCCACAGTCCCCAGGGAAGGGGAAGGGCGTACACTGCATAGAAGGACAGTGATATGTTGGAAAGTTCCCGCCTTGTGTCTGGACTCTGCAGTTTAAAGAGTTGCTGGCTGCCTCTGCCCTGGAGCCCTGGCTCCTGTTTAATATTCTGCCTGCTCAGTTGATGTTGTGCTTGGCTCCTGTGGGACTGCAACTCACGGCTGGAAACTGAAGCCAATTTTCTGTCTTCATCTCGCAGTGTTTTGACTGGAGGCAGATCCAGTTCAGGCCGATCACGGCTGGTGGAAACAACGACCAAGTGTCTCTGTAGGCTTTCCCCTGGGAGCAGAGAGTGGAGGAAGCCCAGGAACAGGATAGAGGAGGAGGGTTAGGGGGGCATGGAACAGACTCAAGACCCCCGTATGTTGGGGATGGCACTGGAGATTTCAGTGTCTGCCCTCCCCCACCCATGCCACTGTTTGATTGATTAGCAGATTTCATCAAAGGAGACTCCCGGGGGTTTGATAGAAAATTGATTTCACCTTATTAATAGAAAGGAAGCGAAAGGGTTTTGGCCCTGCCTCTTAGTGGTACAATTTATGGGGAAGGTCAGGAGGGAATGTGTTTAGGAGACAGAGCAGCTGTCTGGAAGAGGCTGAGGGGATCTGAGAACAATGAGGACTGGGTTTGAAAGATCCACCCTGGAATGCAGACTGCTGAGCAGAGGCTGAGCTGACAGCAGCCAGAGTTTGCTGAGGTTTTCTTGGAAAAATAATCAGACGGCTGAGGGTGAAGGGGGTGCGGAAGTCAAAGCTTCCTTAAGCCCAGAAGTAAGGTGTGAGAATTTTCCTGAGCTGGCTCCTGACCTGGGTTCTTTACCTGTTTTTTTTTTTTTTTTCTTTCTTTCTTTTATTATTTTCTTCCAGAACTTAGGGGCATCCGAGATGACTCTGGTCCTGTCCATGAACAGATTTTGTGAGCCCATTGTCTCAGAAGGAGCTGCTGAAATTTCTGGGTACCAAACACTGTGGGAGGCTGACAGCTACAGAGGCCCGAGCCCCCCAGGGCCGGCACAGGCTTCTCTGCAGGGAGACCGAGGGGCTGGTCCCCCACTGCCAGGTACTTCTCCTTAGGTGGTCTGGAGCCTCTTTTGTAGCCGAGAGCAGCTCAGTCTCAGGGCTAGGCTCTTGCAAGAGGACAGGATGTGGGTTTAAATTGTACCAATCCCGTCCACCTGCTGGGGCGGCGGGGGCGTATTTTTAAGAGAACCAAATATTGAAAGTGAGGACTGGGAATGTAGCTCATTGGTAGAGGGTTTTCTTAGCAAGCATGAAGCCCAGCATGTGAACCAAGCATGGTGGTGCACACCTGTAATCCCAGCACTCAGAGGATCAGAAGTTCAAGGCTCTTCCTCAGCTAAATAGCAAGTTTGAAGGCCACCTGGGCTACATTCACCCTTATCTCATGAAATCTTTACCCCAGGCCAACGGGAAGAAGTCTCCACCTTGGGCCTCTTTTATTGAGAACACAGTTGACTTTGGAGTTGTATGGAAAAGAAATCCTAAGCCAAAAAAATAGAAATATGTTCTTCCTGGTATTTGATTCTTATTTTCAAAGAAATTCCTTTGCGTTTTGTGTAGCATTAGATTTTTAAAGAAGCTAAAATACAAAACAAGATTCGGGGAAGTCTAGTTTGCTAAAACAGATTAAAGGGCTGTGGTCTTTAAAAACAAGGCCCTACTTTATTTGTGGTTGTGTTAC
The DNA here is from genome assembly GCA_036365145.1 of Orientallactaga sibirica. Taxonomy (NCBI): domain Eukaryota; kingdom Metazoa; phylum Chordata; class Mammalia; order Rodentia; family Dipodidae; genus Orientallactaga; species Orientallactaga sibirica. The sequence goes on along the minus strand of JAEOAD010002712.1, from coordinate 4,706,232 downwards.
ATTTTTCGGGGCAAAAAAAAAAAAAGTCTTTTCTCCAAATTTAAAATTTGAACTTTGAATATTTAAATTCGTATTTTCAAAGAAGGAATGTGATGACTCCCATGTGTGGGTTAGCATTTGTTTACCAACTCTGAAAGTGGTTGGGGTATCCATGGTTCTAGATGGGTGTGTGTGAGCACTGGAGTTAGAGGTCTGGATTTAATGAAGCAATTTGCATAAATGCTAATGTCAGCTCATAGCTGTTACACTCGAGCTGCCCTTCATGAACCCTGCTGTGAGCCTGTGTAGAATTAAGACTCTGGGTATTTAGTAAACGCTGAGAGACGTCATTTCCCTTTTATATTGCCTAAACATTCTTGCCTACCCAGGCTCATGGGATTCCGTGTGATCATTATTATTAAGACAAATGCTTATTTTTAATCACCACATGTACAGACAAGGATGTAGCCAACTTATCCACAAGAAGGAAAGGAAATGAAAGTATTTTGTTTGGAGAACCTCTGGCAAACTGCATGTCATTTGTCATGTCTGATTTATTACCACAGGATCACATTACAGGGGAATTTCAAATCCTATAACAACATCCAAGATCACATACTTTAAGAGGAAGTATGTGGAAGAAGAGGATTTTCACCCACCACTCAGCAGCTGTAGCCATAAAGTATGTTTTTTTAATAGTCCCTATTTTTATTAAGAGTTTAAGATACTTAGTAACAGTTGCTTGAACTTTTTCCAGCAGTTAAGTTGTCCCGCCCAGGCAAGGGAAACAAGCGGCTTCTCTGTGCGGCCACGTTAATCGCTGTCACTTTTTGGGGGGTCCTGTGTTACTTTTCACAAGTACTGGAAGAAGGAGCCAGAAAGAGATTCTCTACCCAGAAATAACAAAATTGAATAATGAAACACACAACTTTTTGCTCATGATTAAATATTTCCCAAGTTGCACCAGGGCTGGGGTTGTTGGGAAGTACTTAAGCTCTTTCCTGACATGGCTCCTGTCTGAGTTCCACCTGCATGGCCAGTGCTGCAGAAGTGCATGCCCAAGTTGGGGCAGTTCCTGACCTCTTGGGGTATTTCATTATTCCTTGTATGTGTCCATTCATTCATGGTGCATCAGGATGGGGTCACGTTTTTAGAAATATAGAAAGGACCAGAGCTAAAGATGAGGAACGTGTGTGGGGTCAAGACGTAGGCCAGAAGCGCTGCTGCTACTCTAGTCAAGGACGAACAGCCCCAGACCACAGTCATTGGCCCTGCAGAGGTTTTCACTGAGCTTCTAGTGCCTCCCTTGCCCTGCCAGCTCCCCTCGGAGACATCCCTGGCTTTTGCCTGTTCATGTAAACACACCAGTGTTTGTACTGTGCACTGAGCTTCTCCCTGTGTGTGCGGTCCTTGTCCCTGTTTGGTCAGTTTGCACTGTTTTCGCTCACCGTTCCTCGAAGTATACCACTGTTTTGCTCTTAACAGTCCGAAGGGCAGGCCCCAGGCACAAGCAGCTCCATATTGTGGCTACAGCTGCTTTCTGATTGCTACTGGGAAAAGCTGGGTGTGGTGGCACCACCTATAATCCCAGCACTGGGAGACAGAGGCAAGAGAATTGATACAAGTATTGTAAGACCCTGTCTCCAAAACTAAAAAAAAAACAAATTGCTTTTAGTTTTTCACCAACGGTCACCCAGTAATAGCATCACATGGCTCAGGAGTGAGCCCTCCGTTTCCTTCTGCATCTCTCCTCCTGCCCAGCCCCCAAAGCAAGTTCTTTAACTGGCAGGTCCTGCCTGAGTCTGAGCCTCCTTAAATACTGCTGTCCTCTTACCAGGCGAGGCTGAGTGCAAGGATGGAAAGGACAGCACCGAAGGCTGGATCTCATGCCCTCGGCTTTGAAATGTGCCCTCTAGGACCTGCATCTTGGCATCTGCTGAAAATACTCACTGGTGTGCAATACATGAGTGTGTTTGTACACACACGAAACAAAGTATGGCTGGATACATTTCATCCCCATGGTGCCAGCTCCCAGGTCTAGAACCTAGATGTAGCCAGCAGCCAGCACCCTGATGCCCACCGCTGGTCACCCAGTCTGCTGTCCTGCCTCTGATAGCTTAGGTTCGTGTGACTCAAGCATCTGTCCCTCTCTGTGGCTTTGCTGAAGTAGTATACTGTGACTAGTGTCCCTGCTGCTTGGCCACACCAGGGAGTCAGGAAGGGGAGAGGACAGGGACGTCCACAGCTCTGGGCCCACTCTCCTTAGCAGACCCCACTGAGAAAAGAGAGAACATGGGACGACGGTACTGTCCCATGAGTCTTTTCCTAAGCTTTCTCCTCCCCTTTTGACTTCTAGACCATCTCGATTTTTGAGGAGCGAGCCCACATCCTTTACATGTCCTTGGAAAAGCTGAAGTTCATCGATGACCCCGAGGTATACCTGCGGAGGTCTGTGCTCATCAACAACCTGATGAAGAGGGTCCACGGCGAGATCATTGCGCAGAACAGCTGGTGCTTGCCGGCCTGCTCGTTCTCTGGCACCTCCGCCCAGGAGTGGTTTATGGCTCAGGACTGCCCTTACCGGAAACGACCTCGGGTGGCCAGAGAGGAGTGCGAGAAGTTTCACACCTGCTGCATTTACCAAGAGTGTGGTGGCCACTACCTGAATTTGCCCCTTTCTGTCAGCGCTAGTGTTGGAAGTGCCTCAGCCACCTCCACCTCCACCTCCTCCTCCTCTTCTTCTTCCCCTCTGCCATTGCCCAGTGGTTCCCACCAGGTGGGTTTCCCTATAGGCAGCACACCTCTTTACAAGAGTGATGGCCAAATGCCTGCCAATGAGATCTTTGTCACTAACGTCCGGTCCCTTGATGTCCAGGAAAAGGCCAAATTCAGTGATGAGAGGTCCAGTAATGAGACCAGCAGGGAGCGTGACCCCCTCAGCCATGAACCTGTGGGAAGTGACCTTGATTTTGAGTGCAAAGGCCAATTTTATGATTATTTTGAGACTGGATACAATGAGAAAAATGTAAGTGAGTCCTGGAAAAGGTCTCTGAGGAGAAAGGAGGCTTCACCGAGTGCCAGACTGTGCTGCGCCAAAGGAAGCAAGATGTGATGTTCACCCGCCCTTGCAGGAAGCTCACAGCATGGTCAGCTACACCCATAAATTTTATTTTGAATGGATTTTATATTTTGTACAACTGATAAGATATTCGTATTAATGCCCAGAGAGCAGATTGCATACAACATCTGTACAGCAGGCATCAGCAAGCTACTTTTAAATGTGGTGATTTTGCCAAGAAAACAGTCAGCTTCTTGCTTAAAAGTATATCTTAGTTTTCCTACAAAAAAAAAAAAAAAGAGAGAGAGAGATCAGTAGATTAGAGGGTGGGTGGGGAGACTATGTGATCTTGTGAAATTTTCACTGCCCCTCCAAGGAGTCTGCCACCAGCCAACAAAGTTCAACACAGTTGCCAATGAATCAGGCAGTCATTTGGCAAATCAAGAGAGCCAGCAGAGAATGTCTCCCCTTCAGAAAGACACAGTGTGTTGTTCTGAATCAAAGACTGAAGATAGGAAACTAGATAAATGGCTTCATGGAACTGTTAAGAGGTTGCACTGAATAGGATGTAGGGTGGTGAGGCAGGACGGTCTGGGCAGGGATCTACAATCTGTGGAGACTGTTCCCTGCAAGTTCCTGGCTTGCCCGTGATGGGTGATGAGGTTACTAGGGAGGTAGGTGGTATACAGGGCGATTTTTGGTGCCTTACTTTGTCTTAATTTTTGCCAATGTGAAAATTAAGGATAAATCAGAGTTATAGCAGGGATTCAACAAACAGGAAAAGAAACACAGGGTGGATCCATATGGTTTGGAGACTGTTAACTTTGAACTATTGCGTTCAACTTTTGATTCAACATCTATTCTAGCTTTGTTTTTTGACGCCCAGTTGCTTTGGGTCTGATGTGTGCGGAGGGTGGAGGAGCCCCAGGGAGGGCTGCAGAGCTCCTCCGCAGCGTGGTGATGTGCGTCACAAGGGTGGGGCTTTCTGGGCTCTGGGTTGTTTTGTTTTCTTGTCCAACGAAGTTCAAGAACCGTGGCATGCGTTATATTTTGACCAGTTTTGCATCATTTCACTTGTTTAGATTATAAAAGCATGTGGTTTTTTATATATGACTTTTGCTGTCGATTAGGAAGCACAATGTTAATAAATGATGTGGTGATCGATAAGGTTTATCTTAAAGAATGTAAAGATTTTAGGTTTTGGAAAGTTATTTTGGAGAAATGGGACTTGGTCTGTCATCGCTACTGAGTATTTGGCCAACATTCTTGTCAACAGTATCTTGAATTTGGACATTTTTCAAGAGTGTTCACGGTGGTACCCTGACCACTCCAGCCAGCTCCATCTACTAAACAGTGTTCTTATGGCCAAGGTCGGTATTCCCATGGCCAGAGTCACAGACTGGCTTGGTTAACTTGGGCCTTTTGAAAAACAATTCTTCATAGGAACCAGATGCCAAATGGAGGAAATAGGTACGTTCTCCCGGTTTCTCCAAGATAAGGCTTTTTAATTATTGCTATTAATATTAAATATAGGTCTCATTCATACAGTGTATGAGTAGGGTCGGCTGGGCAGTTGTCCGCAAGGACCGGTTTTTAAATCATGTTCTTGTGTTATGGCTAAATAGTCCAGTAATGTTTCGTCCTTTATTTTCAATATTTGATAAACATTTGATGTTGAAAAATTTAGATGATAGATGCTTGTACATGAATGTGTTGTAATAAAGTGAGTTTTCTTGATATATATTTATTAAAATGATGAAAATTCATTACATTTTAATTTCATTTCAATGACTACTTGTCTTTTCCATTATTCTCTCTACATTAAAAAAAATGCTCAGAATTACTAGAAGCTAGTGAATGGTGACTACACAGGTGTTTTCAAAATAAAAGAGTTCCTTAAGAATGGACTTAGCTTGAGGTGTAGATTTCTGTAGTTTCTGGAAAACCAAATGTGTATCATGAAGCCCCCAGTCGTGAGCTCTAGGGATCCCTTTGTGAAATGTCAAATTGTTAAGAAGATGGTTAGAACAGCATTCCAAACAGCCCTGTATTCGTGTTTCTCAGAAGCTGATATTTTATGTGATAAAGGGGAGAGCCGGTTGAAAGCTAATTACTTTGTCAAACATAGCAGCCTTACTAGGAGTGTAATACCGAGCAGAGATTTAAATATGAAAGAAGGACTAACCCGTTTGCTTTTTTAAAAGCTCCAACATTTCCAGATAATGTGTCCCAGTGTTCTGAGTGTGCTGTTTTTGGTTTTTTGAGACAGAGTCTGGTTACATGTCACAGGCTGACTTAAAACCCGTCCTCCTGCCTCACTCTAGTGCTGAGATGACAGGCGCCCACTGCGCCCTGTTAGTTGATGGCTTTTGGCAGCGCTCACCTGAGCTCAGGTTCTGCTCACACACCGCACTAGGATTGCTCCTTTGTGGCCACGAGTGGCCTTCAAATCCATCAGTAGGAAAGTCTCCTAGTGTTAGTCATCAGATTTTGTTTCTAGGGCATTTCCAGTATACTAAAAGAAATCCCTCTTCCTCCACCAAAAGAATCCCTCAACACCCATCCAAATTACAGAAACGTGCCTGTCATTACTGTGAGTGGCACGGGCCTCCTAGGCAGACTGTGTGTGCCCAGTGTTGTTACTGCACTCGTGCAATACTAAGCTAGATCTTGCAGTGGCCAAGGCACTCCGTGGTAAGTTAAACCCACAACAATTCCGTGTAAGAGTCCTATAGAGACCATGACACCTTCCATCCTGAGCTTTGGTCTGCCTGCTTGGAAACAGTGCTGCCTCCCGCTGCTGCCAGGAAACCCTAACACGGCAGAATCCAGAATACCAGAAAGGTAAGGAAAGGGAAATACTCATTTTTAAAAGTAGCCCTGCCCCTGTGGAGTCCCTTCCATTACTTCTGACCTAGCTTCTAATTGTATGTTCTGAACCCAGTTTTCACCTACCTCATCCTTTCCAGAAGTGGAAAGTTCTAGAATCTGGCCAAAGAGCAAAGAAGCCACATATCTCCAAGCCTGTTCTGTCCTTCACCTGGAAAGAGTTAGGGCTGGATCGAGGGGGCATGAGAAGTTAGAAAAGCTTACAACCAGCAGAAGTCACTGTTTGATAACCAAACATCAGAGGGAAGCATCTTTTTTTTTTTTTTTTTTTGGTTTTCCGAGGTAGGGTCTCACTCTAGCTCAGGCTGACCTGGAATTCACTATGTAGTCTCAGGGTGGCCTTGAACTCATGGCGATCCTCCTACCTCTGCCTCCCAAGTGCTGGGGTTAAAGGCGTGAGCCACCACGCCCGGCTAGAGGGAAGCATCTTTGACATGATCTTAGAACAACAGAAACTTGGAATATTCACCTACTACTTTGTTAAAGGGGCATTAGTCAAAGCATGGCCACCCTCCCTCCTTTCAGATGCTGGGTGTTCCAGCTTCTGGACTGCTTCCTTTCTGTGAGCAGGAGAGCAGTGCTTGTAGAAGACGCGGCCCGAGGCCGTGCCTGCACCATTGCAGACAGCAGACGAGGTGAAGCTCCTGCAGCCCTCGCACCGTAGGCTCTGGGAACAGGAAGCATTTGGGGAACCTGAGGGCTGAAGTTATTTCACCTGTAGTAAATATAACCAAGTCCCTGTCTGTTTTATCAGGCCACTTCAAAGGCAAGGGTTCACAGTGACATTGGCAAAGATGGTTTAAAGCACACTGTCTAATGAAGGAGAAAATGATGGATAGTTCAGTGAAAAGATGCAATGTGTGACTTTCAGTGATTCGCTTATGGTTGCTGTGTCTTCATTCAGAACTTTAAATCAGCAAGATCTTTTTTGTGTACATGTGTGTGAGCATGGTTGCATGTCTCGCATGGGCTCGCGTGTCTGCACAGGCACATTTGGAGGCCTGTGGTTGACGTCCGGTGTCGTCCTCAGTCACTCTCCATCTTATTTTTTTAAAAATACTTTTATAAATTTATTTGTAAGCAGAGAGAGAGAATGGACATGCCAGGGCCTCCTGCCACTGTAAATGAACTCCAGATGCATGAACCACTTTGTGCATCTGGCTTTATGTGGGTACTGGGGATTTGAACCCCTGGACACCAGGCTTTGCAAGCAAGTGCTCCCAACTACTGAGCAATCTCTCCAGCCCTCCATCATATCTCCGTCAGAGTCTCTTGCTGATCTTACAGCTCACCCAATTCAGCTACTCTAGCTAGCCAACAGGTCCTGTCTCTAATACTCTAGTGCTGGGATTCTAGGTGTATCCTACCCTGCACCCAGGTTTTATGTGGGTGCTCTGGATCTGAACTCAGGTCCTTGTGCTTGAATAGCAAGAACTTTACCCACTGAGCCATCTTCGGAGCCCCAAGGATCTTTTATGCTGCTACAAGATAACCTTATTGCTTTCTTAAAGTTATGGTATGTCAGCAAGGTGTCTTCTCTTCACACTGCTGACACCGCTCTGATGTGACGTGGCTACATGACCAACGTTGAGATGGTGCAGTCAGAGATGGCTTCTGGACCTGAGTGTGTGGCATGCTTTAGCCGGGGGGGACTCACTTAGGAAAAGCACTTGCCAAGAAGTAAGTTGTGAGCACTTGAGTCTCGTATCCTGCCATGAAGTGCATCAGCAAGTGACTTTAATAAAACCTGCTATTTAAAATAGCCTGTAATTTCCTGTGTCTGCCTCTCCCCTCAGTGTCTGTGACAGGCTGAGGAACAATAACTGAACGAAGGGAATCCACACGAGCTCGTCTGCAAACCGGCCTGTGAGCAGCAGCTTCCCCTTGAACAGTTCTTTGGTGGCAGGCCAAGGCTGTTTATTTTCCCCCCTTCATGTTGATTCAGTTTGTTAATTTTCAAAATGCGCACTACTTATTCATAGTCTGAAACGACTGCTTTTGACCACATGAAATAAAAATATGGATGGGCTGGGGAGATGGCTTAGCAGTTAAAGGCACTTGTTTGTAAAGCCTACCAACCCAGGTTCAGTTCCTCACTACCCATATAAAGCCAGATGCACAAAGTGGTACATGCAGCTGGAGTTTGCTTGTAGTGGCAGGAGGCCCTGATGTGCTCATATATTTTCTCTCTCTCAAATAAATATTATTTAAAAATTTAAAAGAAGGTGGAACACAGACCCTTAAGGATGTCCTCTGACCTCCACACATGTGCTGTGGCATGTACACACACACACACACACACACAAATAAATTTTTAAAATATGGGCAAGTATGGTGGTGCACGCCTTTAATCCCAGCACACTGGAGGCAGAAGTATGAGGCTCACTGTGAGTTCAAGGCCAGCCCAGAACTACAGAGTGAAATCCAGGTCAGCCTGGGCTAGAGTGATTTCTCTCTCTCCAATAAACATCCTCTTAAGTTGCTTCTTGCGAGGTATTTGGTCCCAGCAATGAGAAGTAATACTTAAGCTCCACTGTGCACAACCCCAGTACCCTTGCAATCAAGAGGCGAGTCAGTGCTTCTAAAGGGTGTCTGGTGCAGCATTCAGCGTTCACAGTGGTCCATGTGCTGACTGGGAAACAGAAAAGCAGTGAGGGATGGAGTTGATTGATGGTGGACTGGAGGAGGTCTGCCAACATGGCCCTGCACACGTGGCAGAGCAAATCTCCATTCTTAAGTCTAAGGAATAAGGAGAGAGGACGCTTCTTTCCTTTGTCACATCTCCTCATGAAGGCGGGGGTGCAGTGGGTATCTGAGGGACAAGAGAAGGTTTTATGTGTTTTGCGGAAGAAGAAATGACTTGGCTTTGCTTCCTGGAGCTGGAAATTGTCCATGCTCTTCCCCAGCTCTGTAGAGGTCAGCAACTGTCTTGAGAGTTTGGTTGGCGGTTCTAGCGGGAACGCATCTACTCTTGCACTCTTTTTTTTTTAAACTTAAAAAAATTATTTATTTATTTATTTATTTATTAGAAAGAGAGAGAATGGGCACACCAGGGCCTCTAGCCACTGCAAACGAACTCCAAACACATGCACCACCATGTGCATGTGGCTTACGTGGGACCTGGAGAAGCAAACTGGGGTCCTTAGACTTCACAGGCAAACGCCTTAACCACTAAGCCATCTCTCCAGCCCTACTTTTGCACCCTTGATGGAAGACTGGTACTCTTGGACTGGGCATACAGCTTCAGGAGGGACAGGAGGGACGCACATGGAGCATTGAGGGAGGAAGGGGACACCCACCTACTCAGCCAGATCAGCTGAATCAACCCTGGTGATCAGTAGGGTGACAGATGTCGCAGCCAGATCACCTTCACATCCTCAGCAAGCTATCTTAGTGACTAGGTAAAGGCACCAGCCCAAGGCAGCTCCTCCTGGTTCAATGCAGGCCCCGAGGCAGCTGGTTTTTGTGAGACTGGAACATAGTAGGGTTACAGAACTTGGAGACTGGCTGCCTGAACGTGAAGCCAAGCTCTGTGCCATAGCCCACGTAGCGCCTCTTGTTCCCTGACTGCAAAGCGTCCAGTTTGCGGTGCATGGTTTGCACCTCATAGGGTTACCAGGATTAAGGTTTTAGTGTTTGGGGTGTACATTGCTAATATGCGTGATGAATGAGACCCGGAACTTCCCCACCCCTGGCGTGGATGCTCCACAGGCAGGCTCTGAGAGTGCCGGAATATCCCCTTACTGCAGAGCATTGAGGTGCCTGCGTTCTCTACAGTGAGTTTGAAATTATATAGGGGGTGGTGTCAGTGGGCCCCAGGGCTTGTAGACAGCTATGAAGTCATTACCAGTACTTCCTCCATGTTCTCTGACAGGGGCTGCGCAGGCGAATGCAATCAGATTTCTCTTCCTTTAGCTAACATTTAATCATCTCTGGGTTAACACAGTTATCATAAACTGGGAAAGAACTCTAACTGGAAGAATGAAGGCATTACCATTAATGCAATTTGTTTTGAAGATAGAATCGTCTAGAACACTGGCTGTATAAAGGGAAAGAGATGTCCTTTAAAAGGGAAAAGATTTTAAAAGACCACTAATAGCCCTTTCATCCCATATGTTGCCAAAGTTTAAGTTAATTCTATTACAACATTGAATAGACCTAGTGATAACCCAGAAAAAATATGGTGTTAAATTAAAAGTTTTGGATGACTTAAACTCAATACCATTCCTTATACATGTTGTACCTGAAAAGAGAAACCCAGTCATACTTTTGAGGGTGTGTCTTATAAAATGACTAGCATACAGTTTCCACTTACAAGATCTAAATTTAGACAGAGATCAAGTAGGGGTGATTGTTCACACCTCAAACTCTCCTTTTCTACATCACCTTTAAACCTAGCCCAACAGATGATTTCAAAATAGGAGGCCAGTCACAGGCTTATGTTTCTATCCACTTCTCTGAGTTTCTTCAGAGTGTATAATTTTCCACAAAGTGAGGTGTACAACTAGTGATGCTTGCTGGCTGGTAGGATCCGAGACAAGGAACAAAACATCCATCCTGTATTTGTAGAAGGGGGATGGGAACGACAGTGCAGTGACAGTAAACGCAATGCTGGCCACGGAGGTTCCAGAACTTCTTGGCAACAGGCTATTCTATCTGACCAGGCTCTGTCCTGGTATCAAGGCTGCCATTTGTGTCAACTGTGAGGGCACTGGGGGAGGGGGGCCAGGATACCTGCTGCATATTTTTTCTTGAGGAGTCGCAAACCAAAGAAACGATTCCACCCAAGCCCAGCTTACTGAACCAGTGAGTTTACTGGGGTTACTTACAGGAGCATAGGGCACTGGGGCAGCTGTGAGACCAAAAGTCTCACCATAGCAAGGATGACAACCCATGAAAGCTGCGTTCCTGGAGGCCCCAGGCTAGTCAGCCTCTGCTTCTCACCTACTTCAGCATCCCTCAAGACCACATGCAGCCAGAGGGCAGGAGGCAGTGGAGACTGGGTCTCAGGTGAAGGTCTGATGCCCCCAAGGGAATGTTGTTAGGACCTTGTGTGGGTCTCAGGCAGGTGATCCAGCTATTCTGATTCCAGACGGCAGTGCTCAAGCTTAGGGGGCACGGATCACAACAATTCCTCCTGTTTAGGCACTTTCTGACGGACCACCTCCAATCCCTTGTCCTCCCAGCATTTGCAAACTCAGCAGTGGAAGTAGATATTTTAAATTCTCTAGTGACTAGAATTCCAACCAGCAAGGATAACCAGTTAGAGCCCTGGTTGACTGGTCCAGCCTTGACCTAGGTTTTAGCCAAAATGGCAATGCACAACGGGAGAGGGAGATCACTCAGCCTGAACCCATTATTCCAGAAAGAACCCTAAATCAATCCAGGGCCAGTTATCATCTGAGTGTTAAAGTGAAAGAATATAAAGGCACATGCTAGGAAGAACCCTGGGATGGGATCCATAAGGATTAATTTATTTCCAATTCTTATTATAGATCAAAGTTTAACTCAATTCTTCTAACATTTTATTTTTTGTTAATGTTTTATTTATTTGAGAGAGAGAGAGAAAGGCAGATAGATATATATACAGAGAGAGAGAGGGAGAAAAAGGGGAGAAAATGGGTGTGCCAGGGTCTTTAGCCACTGCAAACAAACTCCAGATGCATGCACCACCTTGTGCATCTGGATTTACATGGGTACTGAAGAATCGGACCTGGGTCCTTAGGCTTTACAGACAAGCACCTTAATCACTGAGCAACCTCTCCAGCCCCATTCTAATATTTTCTATTTACATATTTTCTTAGTCTATTGTTTTGGGGCTGGAGAGATGACCCAGCCGTTAAGAGCACTTCCCATGCAAGCATGAAGGACTGAGGAGCCTGAGAGACACGTTCAATTTCCATCCCCAGGAACCACATAAATAGCTGGGCATGGCCATACATGTCTGTAACCCCAATCCTGTGGGTTGCAGAGACTGGAGAATTTCCTGAGCTGGGGACAGCGGTGGGTGTGTGTGTGACAAACTCCCTGACAAGTGAAAGCTGGAGGCAGAGCGATGGAGGACACTTGATATTCCTCAGGGCACCACAACAGTGGACCTGGCTGCAGGCAAGCACATGGGCTGTGGAATGAATACATACACATACAGACACTCACACAAAACCAAAGGTCTGCCGTATTGATTTCTATTCGAATGACTGCTGTTTATTATTTTATTTTGAGATAGTCTGTCATGGATCCCAGGCTGGGCTCAAACTTGCTACACAGCTAAAGATGACCTTGAACTTCTGATCCCCCTGCCTCCACCTCCTGAGTATTGGGATCACAAGCCTGCACCACCATGTCCAGTTTATGTGAGGGATGGGTTTGAACTCAGAGCTACATGCATGACAGGCGAGCACTCTTCCCACTGCATCCCAGCTCCAATGACCACTGCTGCTTTTCATAAAATATGTTTATTTATTTATATGATGTGCACCAGGCCCTCTTGCCACTGCAAATGAACTACAGACACGTGCTCCACTTTGTACATCTGGCTTTTTATGGGTCCTCCTGGGGAATTGAACCTGGGCCTTAAGCAAAGGCCTTTGACCGCTGAGCCATCTCTCCAGCCTGGCTGCTGTTTCTTAACCACAGCTTGTAACCCACGCTAGTGGTGGGAACACTAAACTGGGCATGGAGAAGCAGATTTTGGCCCAGCTCTACCTCCCATAAGCTCCCTGACCATGAGCACCTCGTAACTTCCCTGGTCTCTAGTTCCCAGAGTCCAGTTTGGAGGCTGTGATTTGCTGCCCGGCCACCATCTCCCATCTGCTGGAATCTGCAAATTTGGGAACCTCACATGGGCTACTTTGACAACCAGAGAGCTCTCTGAAGGTTTCCCCTGGACGTCTCTATCAGTTAACTTTCTGTGGCTGTGAACAATGACGTGGCCAGAAGCACCTTACTTTAGGAAGCGTCCATTAAGGTGAGGAAGGCACGGCCGGCCCCACTGCTCACATCTCAGCCAGAGGCAGGAGGCCCAGACAGCCAACAGGAAGTGGGGCCCAAACTATAAAACCTCAAGGCCCACCTCCACCTCCTAAAGGTTCCAGCCCCAACTGGCCATCAGCTAGGGACCAAGAGTCCAAACACGTGAGCCTAAGGGGGAACATTTCACATTCAAACTACTACTCTAGGCGTTCCTTCCCTTCCCCCACCCCAGTACCCAGAGGCTGCTTGCGGATGTTTCTTCAAAATTGTGTCTGTTCTGCACCTGGCTGCTGCCCTGTTGTTGCAGGACATTCCTGCAGGCCAACGGTTCCCCAAGCTCTGCACCGATTGCTGAGCAGCCAGGCCCGGTGCACAGGAACCCCAAGCCCTCGGGCCGCCCCTGTGCATGCGAAAGAAAATAGCCCACGCTCCACTCCGCTTTAGGAAGACATTCTTTGCAGCTGTGACTGTTTTTTCTTCCCCATACCAGCCAAGATTATGGCCCCATAACCCAATCAGTGTCATTTGGTAGTGGTGCAAGCGCCTCCCCTGCACGCGTTTCAATGCGGGGATCCCCGGAGGCGGCCCTCCACATCTGTCGCCGGCCTGTTCCTCGCCGGGTGTTTGCTCGGGTTGACGCGAGGATTAGCTGTGTGGTCTGGAGGCCGCCGACTCTTTCATCCCCGAGGCCCCGCAGCCTTTTGCTCACACCTGGAGGCGGGGCGGAGCTTCGTGGCGCTGGGACGGCGCTGGACTGGGAGGGGAGAGGTCGGGGGCAGAGGAAGAGGGGTGCGGGGGAGGAGGGGGATGAGGAAGAAGGGGTGCGGGGGAGGAGGGGGAGGAACAAGAGGGAGTGCAGGGAAGAAAGGGAGTGAGGGGGAGGGAAGAGGGGTGCGGGGAGGAGAAAGAAGGGGTGTGGGGAGGAGGAGGGGGAGGGGGAGAGGAGGAGGGGGGGGGAGGAGGAAGAGGGGTGCGGGGAGGAGGAAGAAGGGGTGCGGGAGAGGAGGGGAAAAGGAAGAGGGGGAGAGTGGAGGAGGGGGTGCGGGGAGGAGGAAGAGGGGGAGGAGGAAGAGGGGTGCCGGGGAGGAGAAGAAGGGGTGGGAGGAGGGGAGGAGGAAGAGGGTGCAGGGGGGAGGAAGAGAGGGGGAGGAGGGGAGGAGGGGAGGAGGAAGAGGGGTGCGGGGAGGAGGAAGAGGGGGAGGAGGAAGAGGGGTGCCGGGAGGAGAAAGAAGGGGTGCGGGAGAGGAGGGGAGGAGGAAGAGGGAGTGCGGGGAGGAGGAAGAGTGGGTGCGGGGGAGGAGGGGGGAGAAAGGGGGTGCGGGGAGGACGGAGGAGGAGGAAGTGGCCACGGATCGCGGGGCTGCGAGGTGGCACCCCGCCCCGCAGGGACACGCGCTCGGCGGGCGGCCCCGAGGCTGGGGGATCAATTATCATCACAAAGAGGCGGGTGGGGCTCCGTGGGGCGCCCCTGCTCGGGCATGCGCCGTGTCGCCTGCTGCGGCGCCGCGGGTCCTCGCGGGTGGGAGCGGGTCTGCGGAGGCGCCGGGGCCGGGTGCGCGGGGGCGGGGCGGGGATCCCTGGCCGCCCGGGTCACCCCCGCCTCCAAGGAGGGCCTCTCCTCGGGACCCCTGGGAGCCTCATGGACTCGGGGCTCCCGCCGCACCCCACACTCCGGGCTGAGTGACCTGCCGACGTCCCCAGCGGGGATGTTGACTGAAGCGTCCACCGCGCTGACCTTGGTCCTGGCCCGGACAGGGTGAGCGCGGCGCTAGGCCGCGGCGTGGGCCTTGGACCCTTGGCGCTTGACCCGGTCCTCACCGGCCGCGGTCAAGGGCACGTGGCTGACCCCTGGACTCCTGCCGCCGCCTCCGGCTGGGCACCTCATCTGCTGCACGGAAGCCTCGCCACAGCCCGAGGGATGACTGTCGAGACGCGAAAACCCAGTATATTAAACCAAGGGCGGTGTTGTCAGGGTTCCTGGAAGGCCCAGGCAGAGGTGGAGGGTGCTGTGGAGCCATGGTGGACAGGGCACAGCAGGACCCGCCACCCGAAACAGAAGACATGGCAGGGCCTTGTACCCAGCCGCCTTGGTCCCGGCCCTTCCACAGTCCAGCGCCCAGGAGACCACGGCCCAAGCGATGTCACTGTCACGGCGATGTCAGCAGTGCCCAGTCCAGGGAGGACGACACGCCACAGCCCGTGACCTGAGCCCTGGAGACCCAGTGGCTGGCCTCAGCGCCGTGGTCCGCCTGGCTCCCCCACCCCCTCCGCACCACACACACACCCTTGCTCCAGGACGTCCAAACGGAGCCCAGCCAGGGTCTCCCAGAAGGTTGGGTCCTGCAAGTGCTTCTGGCACCCTTAGCAGGGCCAACTACCAGAGCGACCTGGGCTTGTGAGGCCATGCAGGGCCACCTCCCCGTGTCTCTAAAGATGGAGGACTAAAGAGGTCTCTGTGGAGGATTCGCAGTCTGCCCCAGTGTCCAGAGCCTAAGTAAAGCCAGGTGCTCATTGCTCCAGGCTAATGCATCCAGGAACAGCAAGGCCTGCGCAGGGGGAGTGGTGGCCCCAGCCTGGACACCACCCGGGTGAGGTCAGGAGCCTGGCCGGTGTCCTGGGAGCCTCAGAGAGCTGGGGGTGGAGGTTGTTGCTGAAGAGTGAGGATTCTCGCAGGTTGTAACCACTGTGTTCATGCTCAATAAATGGCTTCTTAATAATCGTTTTAATTAGCAAAAAGGCTGTCTTATTAAAGCTAATTAAAGGCAATTTGGGAACCTTATTTTCATACAATCATAAAATTAGAGCAACAAGAGGCTGGAGAAATGTGAAATGCCTCTGCTCTTCTGGAGAGAGGGCAAGGAGCTGACAAGGGACCTTAACCCCAAGCCAGGACTGAGAGGTAGGAACGCCCCGTGGGTGAGCCCCAGCACCAGCCAGGAGGAGGGATTCTTTGCCCACATCCTCCAACTGGAGTCTCAGGACTACTTCCGCAGCTCTCTTCCTCTCTCCCCTCCCCTCTTCTTTTCTCTTCTCCCCCTGGTTTGTCATTCTTTTCCTCTGGTTATCATTACATTCAGAACAACACTATTTTTGTGTCTCTGCCTTAGCACCTGGCAGCTAGAACCTGCAGGACTGCACTCCTGCTCAGAAGGTGATACTCATTCCCAGCCGCTATGGCTTAAAGGCCCCAGTGCCACCAACCTCAGAGGTGCGGCAACCCTTCCACATCCAGCTTTGTGTGCTCCAGACCCCCAACCCAGACTTCTTGCCCATTGCCAGCATCTCCAGGCACCCGTGTCCTCCCCTGCTGACCTCAGCTTTGACCTTCTTCCTGCTTTTCAGTCTGCCTGGATAGCCTCCTCCTGCCCCACATCACAGTCACTTCCCTCAAAGAGTGCACATTTCGTATGCAGTGTTCTGGACCCTCCATAGGCTGGAGTCATGTTGGTTTTTGCTTGCTTGGGGCAGGGCTATCTTTTAGAAAGGAATTATAAAGCAGGGACCAACTAGTTTTGATTGGACCTCAGTTACAATCCTGGCTTCACATGACTTTGTGGCCCGAAGCAAAGGCTATGGCTGCTCCGAGATCCGGTGTCCTCTTGAGTAAAATGAGGCTCATGGTGACACCCACATAGCTAAGTTACTGGACTGTGGAGCCAGACACACACTGAGCTCTCTCCACACTGCACCAGGCAGTGATGCCAGTGACTGTGGCACTGTTCCAGTTGATGCAGGGACAGTTAGGAAGTATGAGAATGCTCCAAAGGGTCCCTCGCTGTCTGACCTGGCTTATCTAGGGGGCCTAAGGCATCAGGGCCAGACCTCCATCTTCTCTTCAGGATCTCTCCCAAATCCCTAGGGCAGCTCTTCTCTGGAGTCCCAGGCCAGCATCTCAGCATCTGCGGGCACATGCTTGCTGTGTGGGTCTCATGGCAGAACTTGGCCCAAGAAATTCAAGAAAGCCAGACAGGACTGTTTCTGTCTTTGTCTCTCTCTCCTTCTCTCCCCCTCTCTCGCCCTCCACCCCCCCCGTCCCCGTGTGAGTGTGTGTTTTGTTTTGAATTTAACTTTTTTATTAGAGACAAAGAGGCAGAGAGAGGGGGGGGGAGAGAGAGAGAGAGAGAGAGAGAATGGGCGCACCGTGACTACCAGTCATTGCAAATGAACTCCAGATGCATACATCTGTACCACCTTGTGCATCTGGCTTACGTGGGTCCTGGGGAATTGAACCTGGGTCCTTTGGCTTTGCAGGCAAGTGCCTTAACCGCTAAGCCATCTCTCCAGCCCTGTTTCTGAGGTAGCATCTCACTCTAGCCTAGGCTAGAGTAGACTCTGTAGTCCTAGGCTGACCTTGAACTCAAGGTGATCCTCCTACCTCTGCCTCTGGAGAGCTGGGATTAAAGGCCTGAGCCACCACACCAGGCCTCAGGGCTGTTTCTTACCTTTTTGTTTTGGGTTTTCCATCCCTATAAAGAGCCCATTCTGTCAGGAATCCCACAGTTTTGAACAATTCACTAGCAAATACTATCACGGCACCAAGAATTCTTGCCTGTCCTTGGAAATCAGCTCAGTATATACGTATAGAGCTTTGCAGGGCAGGGCTTTGCCTCACCTTATGAGTTGTTGAGGCCACAGGACAGTGAATGGCCACGAGTGGTCAAGAGCCTTCCCTTCTGTCTTCTCCTGTGCCCAGCACTGGCTAGCTGGAACCTTGATCGTAGTCGTGTCTAGTTGCCAGTTTTCAAAGTAATTGCTTAAGTAGAGGCTTTGGCCTTGGTAGTAGCTATTGTCACCAGACCTTATGTTCAGTTGGGTCTCCTCACCCGAAGGAAACACAAGCCTTTGACATTTGGGTCCTGAGCAGTGTGCCATGCACCTTCCTGGGGAAATAATGGAAGCAGAACCTTCCTGAACTGGCTTCTGCATGGATCAAGCACAGTGGTTATTTCCCCCAGTGCAGCCCAGAGAGGGACATAGATCCCATCCCGGGCTTCCTCAGCAGTGTGGTCCCACCATAGTGTCCACTGGGGCTGGAGCTACCCTGACTGGTGTGATTAAAGCCCCACATTCCACAGCACCGACGGAATTTTCAAGGAGACAGGAAACCACAGAGGACCCCTGGGGCAGGACACAGTGCTGATCCTCACAACGTTCCTTTAAAAAAGTTGTCATGAAATCCAATTAAGCTGCAGGAAGGCCAGCGTGGGCAGGCCTCCTCAGGGTTGATAAATAATAGAACATGCCCTGCATTTGAAACGGCATCTCTCAGGCAAGCTCAGAGGCTATGACAGTCCCTCCCAGCAGGAGGACACTGCACACCACCATCCCTAGCCCCTCAAACTTCCATGGGTCTGGCAGTAAAGGTCCCCAAGAGGCAACTGCCCCTCCCTCCCACCTGAGCCACCAGCTTATCAACCCAGCCCTGGGCATGAGGGGCCCAGGGCCTTGTCCAGAGGGAGCAGAGTGTCCAAATGGGGTCAGCAGCTCTGCCTCCAACTCCAGATGTTTCCTCTATGCAGAGCCTCCTGCTTCTGCCCATTAACAAGGAAGACCTCCCCCTTAACTCCATAGCTAATCCCTGCAGTGGGCTTTGCTTTTGCTAGGCCAGCCAGCACCAACCATGGACACGATTTTAAAATTTCTAATCATCTCATTTAAAAAATAGAAGTTCAAAGAAGATGACATTAGTTTCATTTTAGAGTTTGTGGGTGGGGGGCAGTGCAAACTGTGAGGAGGCCAGAGGTGGAAGCCTCACGTACTGCTCTTCATGCCCTTGGTCATCCATCCTCTTTGAAATAGGGTTCCTCGCTGGCTTGGAGCTCACCCATTAGGAT